>WTSP01011226.1:0-149617 GCA_025331215.1 Actenoides lindsayi
AGAAGAGAAGAGAAGAGAAGAGAAGAGAAGAGAAGAGAAGAGAAGAGAAGAGAAGAGAAGAGAAGAGAAGAGAAAAGTTGGGTTGGAAGGGATCTTAAAGATCATCTAGTTCCAACCTCTCTGCCGTGGGCAAGGATACATTCCACTAGACCAGGCTGCTCAAAGCCTCAGCCAGCCTGGCTTTGAACGCTGCCAGGGAGGGGGCATCCACATGGTGTCAGTACAGTGATGCCACAAGATTGAGAGAAAATTGGAAAAGTTGATGGGTATGGACAGGCTACTGAAAATAGGATCTTCCTTTTGCTAAAAAGTGGGTTTAACTGTGGTTTGAAGTTAAAAAGGTAGTTGAAGAAATTTTATATGAAAAGGCTGTTCTGTGGCTACATTATATCCCTTGTTTCAGCAGTAAATGTATGGTTTTCAGGCTGCCAGCTGGAATGTCATGGGATGAAGTCCTTCACACACTTCCGATAACAAAACCTTCAGCACTGGAACTTACTTAACAGTTCACCTGTTTCCTCAATGAGAACAAAATCCAGTTCATGCTCCCAGGAAACTATTGGCTCCATACTGGTGAAGGAATATAAATGGCAGTGATCTCTTTTTTTCTTAATGAATTAAAGAAACACATGATCTCTGAGTTCACAGTGTCCATGTGACCAAAATTCATGTTCAACCCTTTTGGAATTGAACATCATCTAAAAATCTGAAAAGCAGATTTTATTTTTTTTGTCTATTCACTTAACATCCCATTTTTGATTTGTTTTAGTAAAATTATATTCTCGGGTATGCAGTAGTAAGCAGCATATTGGCAGATAACAAAAACCAAAAGGTTGTAATTCCAAACTATACTGTTACAAAAATCATTGTTCTACTTTTTAATAAGTATATTTTTTAATAAGTATATTTTTATTTAAAGAGGGAAGGCAAAAGTTCACAACTAAGAATCTGGCTGTCAGGCCCTTTACATAGAGAGTAGCAATTCATATGTGTTGTCCCAATCAATTTCATGTCAGAAAAGCCACAAATCTCAGCTCAGTGTAACAAGTGCATAAAGTATTTTAGCTCCTTTCAATTTCTGGAATGATTTTTTTTTTTTTTTTTTTTTGCCTCTTGTGAAAATACAAGATTAACAAAGATTATTGTGTGATGTTGGTATTGTTTAACACTAACACAACTAGAGGGCTGCTTTTTAGAGCTGAATTGATGCAGATCAATAAGAACCCTTGAAGGTATTTGACTTTCAAATTGCAGAGTTGGAAGGCTTAATCCAAAATGAATGATAGGAAGGAGCTAAAAACTGCTTAGAAAGAGGAGCTTGTTAAATGGCACTTCCCCCTGCCCAGTCCCATTGCATTATCTTTAAGTAGTGCTATTTTATTAACCATTTTGACATGACCAAAACACAGCTTTTTATAGAATTCCTCCCATGCTTAACATGTATGACAATGTGCTGCTGTTTAGAATAAGAAATGATAAAACTAATGGGGAAATGTAAATTGAATATAATTATTCATATCTGAAAGGCTTCTACAACATTACCTGAATTCCTGCTGTTTTAAAAGTTTCAAGGATTTGTAGTATTCATGAAGATCAAGGTTTTGCTTTAATTTTTACAGTTAGAGAGTTAGTGGCTTATGGTTTCCTTTAGCAAATGTAAATATTTGTTGACTTTATTACTACTGTGTGTTTTACCTTGTAATCTACAGGGATACTGTAGTCATAGAAACACAGACACAGATTGTATACACTCCACTCCAAACTCCTATTGAAGATGAGCTGCATTACTCTCACTCTTGAATGTCTTATTCCCTTTTCTATTTTCTCCTAAATTCAGAACTATTTATAGTAAGATGTCTATTGAGTCTTTATACATGAAAGAATATAATATTAAGTACGAATTACTGCTTGTCCTGCCCTGTGTCCCATGACATATTGAAATAGGCAGAAAAGTCATTACCTAATCTTCTTGCAAGTCCAAAGTCAATGAGTTTGATACTTGTACCAGTCTTGTTGACACACATAATGTTTTCTGGCTTCAAATCCAAGTGGACGATACCCTGCTTATGGATGTACTGAACTCCTTCTGAAATCTGCTTCATATATTTAATGCATTCTCTCTCTGTCAGTTCAAAGTCTTCATCGATGATTCTTTCAAAGAGTTCTCCTCCAGAAACCCTAGGAAATACAGAATACAAAGAGGACATCTCTAGCATTTTCCTTTGGGGAGTCATCAAACTATTTCCTTTACAGTAATACATATATTTGAAGCTTGCAATAGTCAATTCAGGATGCAATCTGTTTTGTAATGGCACTTTGCATAGACACAAGAGTCACCTCTTGTGTGTGCTATAAATCAAAGGTTTTTTCCATTCTCAATCTCTTTCCCAGGTTAGGACTATGAACTGTTACTCCAGGCAGTAGGGATGTAGTTGGATTTACATCCTGTCTTGATGATTCCACCACCTGCAGCTGGCAGTAAAGCGTGTGCCATGTCATTGGCACCCTGAGGACATGTAACACTGCTCCAGACTCTGAGCTCATGTTTCTCACTGCTTCTTTCCCTCCAATGCTCCACCACTGCACAAGTGCAAATAAAGAGAAAGAAAACTAAAATACATGGGACAGGTCAGGGAAAAGAGGACAAAACTTCTAGTAGATCAGCAAACATTTGGGAAGAAAAGAGACTGAGTGACAAAGAAAGGCTGAAGAAGGAAGAATTCAAGTGATACGCTTAATTAGAATGCAAAGCTCAAAGGGTAAATTACTGACCCAATTGAGCTCAGAGGGAATCTCCTCCTTAGCTATGACAGGACAAGGATATAACCCACAACTCCTCCAGTACTGGTATTTTTAGACGAGCCATCATTACACTCCTTTCAGGTCACTTCCATTTTTATGCTTATTTAAGTTGTTAAATAATTGCTCTTTCTGGGGTAGAATCTCTTGGATTGAACTGTTTGTGGACCTAAAGTGAGACATTTTTAACTTGGTTTTAATGAAGTAAAATTTAAGTTGTGGTTTATTTTTGTTTGGTTTGGTTTGGTTTTAAATTCCGAGTAATCAGAACTCAACTGGTTTATCGGCTTATGTCCAAAGATGGCAAATACTTTTTTTTATATGGCGGGTGAATGACCCCTATAGAAAGGAGCAAATAGTGAAAAGCAGCTTTGCTTTTAGAAATCTGTTTGAAATTAAACACTCCATGGTCTTTATATGACTTAATATTTTGCAGCATTCATGCTTATTGCCAAGTGTAATTGCACATTTCAGCTCCAGAGCGAACACACAACTTAAAACTGGCCTTGCCATGTTTGCAGGTTGTTGGAGAAGTGATTATATCCCTCATGTACTACACTGAAATTGAAACATCTGGAGTTCTGGACACATTTGTTGCTTTGGCTGTAAGATTTCAAAAAAATACGCAACTGTAAAAATGCAAAAAAATGCAACTGTGGTTTCCTATTAACATGAAAACAGTAAGAATAGCATATGCTTGACAAACTGAGAGTTTATGCTGGATTATAGCACATTTGTACTATAAAGCTGATAATATGGCTGACAAATCACAGATCTAGTATTCTGCTACTTCAGTAAGACATTAACCATTATGGAGGTGTTTATGAAAACATGTGCGCAAAATGTTTACATCTAGAGCGCTCTGCACTTCCAAATAATAACCATCCTAATACTAAAAAGTACCAATTGTTTTGTGACTATTTAACCTAGATAATGATGACTTATTTTTCCTGCAAAAGTGCTATACTATTGAGATTGCTACAGTGAAAACTTTTCAGTAATTGTGGCATTTTTAGAATATTATTTGGAAATTAACTAGTGTTAATACAGCTGCCTGCTGTTTCTACCCTGGGACCTCTAAACACTGTGGTAACATCACTAGATTAAACTGCAGCTGCATTTATGGAATGTATATTTTTGCATTTATATTCTCAGCCAAATCCAGTTTAATTTTTGCCAGGTTAAGAAGCTGAATTGAACCAATGCAGATTAGGTGCTATGTATACACAGAAGGAGAAATTGGTTTTCTTCAAACAATCACATCTAGTTCTGAATGTAACTCTCATTCTTTTTCTGGATTCTCCTCTTTTCAGTCATCTCAAGATGAGGTCACAGAAGAGAAGATAGAGTCTATAGAGTCTATAGAGTCACAGAACGTGCATTTTAGAAATATCCTATCATAAGGTTTTGGTCATGGAGAAACAGTGAGAAGAATCTACCTCGGAGGTTGTCCAGGCATTTTAAATAAATCTCCCTTTGAATAAAAGAGAAAAATCTTAGTGACTTGTGCCGATGTAAATCACACCAAATGAATGGAGTTTGCTGCTGAAATTCTGCTTTCATAATCTTAATTTGTAATACAATAATCTTCTTTTGCTCTATGTCAAAATAAACTATCTCAACCCCTTTGCTGGCAGGGGGGAACTAATGGAGTGTAAAGCCAAATGCTATTCAAACTCTTTATACATTTCCTTATTTTCCATTAGGTCTGCCAACTCCCAATTCCAAGCTAAGTAGGGCTCCCCTCCCTTACCATCATCATCTTGCTCAACTGCTGAATCTAAAAATAAAAACACCTTCTTACATATAAGTTCAAGGTTGTATAATGGAGATCCAGCCTCTGAAATATGCTAGTGCTATAGTGGTTTGCACATAATTTAGGAAAGCGCCAAGCAAGAAAAATACACAGTGCAGTCTCTTCTTGCTTCTAACAATATATATCTTACTCAGCACTTCCAGTCAGCAAAAAAACTTCTTCTCCTTCTTGCAGCAGACATATGAAGTAGATGTGGCAGCAGAACAGTGACTGATGTAACTTTTTGGGAAAGACACCAGCACATATCAGGATTTCATTTTTTTTCCAGCTGCTACTGCCATATGTATGGGATTCAAACTAAGCAGGTGCATTATGGATGATGCAAATGTTAGTCATGTTGGTCATTCTTGCTTTTGAAGTCTAACCATTACTTTCCATCCCATGCTGTGCAGATTCTTTTCTTATAATGAATTCTGCTGCATGAACATGTTCTGAGCCTTTTATTTTATTTTAATTTTTTTCCTTTTCTTTCTGGAAATAAATATCTACTAGCTTTAAATACAAAGATACCCAAGTCACAGCCCTGTGAGATGCTTGACAGCCCTGCTTTTGTGGTGCTTTTCTGCTACTTCCCACAGTGGTGTAGCATAAGTAGCACAAGGCAAACAACTTCTGGGAGGTAAAACTAAGTGTTGCTATCTTACTCAGCAAGAACAAGACAGCCACATAGTCTTTCTTCAAATTCAGCTTTACTTAATTGTACAACTTTCGACGATGAGTGTAATGACTTTCAAGTAAAGGAGAAATTCCCTTCTGCAACTGCTACACCTGGACCATCATGGAGAATCTGTGTATTGACACAGATCAATTCATGTTTAATTAGGGTTTTTTTTTGGGAAACAATCAGTGTAACTTATCTTTCTGCATCTACTGAGCTAGATTTAGAACATTCACTGTGTTTACCTATGGAGATTGTTTAGACAGTGCTCCCTTATTATAAACAAATGTTTTGCAATCAGAGTATTTATTTTGTTGCAGGAAAATCACATCAGACTAATCCTTTAAGGTCTCTTAAAAATATAAAAACTGCATATAGCATTTGATGAAAACTAAAGTGTTCCCAATACCGCTTGAATAACATAAATTTGCCTGAGTGAATTTTTCATGGAAATTCAACTGTTTTGTTAGAATGTAGCTTAGATGTTTGCTTTCTCAAGCATTCTACTGTCTGTTGTGCACCAACATTCAATTCTCTGCAAGAGACAACTGATCAGGTTTTAAGTGAAATTTGACACAAGCTTCTTCAATATATGTTTAGAACTGCCTAAAGAATTTCTTTTTTCTCCTCATTAAACATGTTTTTGGTTCTAAATACAAGACCAAATTACAGCTACCTTTTTTTCTTTCTCTTCCCAAGATGGCAATAAAAGAGTGGGCTGCAGAAAAACACCACATGTACTTGATTAAAAAACAAATAAACTAGACAATAAAGACTGTAATGCATTTACACTGATTTTTAAGAGATACAACACAGATTCTTTTACACAGCTTAAACAAGCTGGATAAGTAATTGGAAAAACTTGTGAGATGTGAAAACCATCTAATCCCTGCAGATCCTGAAGCTTTTGACAGTCCTGTATCTGGGAATATTGCTACTTTTGTATGCACAATTATTTTCAGCATTATTAGGTTTGATAGTGTGATCTGCTTTATACTTACATTTCCAAGACCATAACGATGTTGGCTTTTTCTTCAAAGGCATCTACACATTGGACAAGCTTTGGATGATGTAGACAGTTCATGATGCTGATTTCATCCCTTATGTTCTCTTTTTCCTTAGCAGAATATGCTTTGAAAAATTTTCCTGCCCAAACTTTTCCAGTCTTCTTTTCAACAAGCCTGAAGACTTGTCCAAATTTTCCCCTGAAAATATATAACTATTTCCATAAAAAGTTTCTGCAATGTATGGGCCACCATGAATAGCAACATTGTACTAAATATTCCAACGCAATCACTCTGTTCTGAAATAAAAATGTCTTCATATCAAGTACTGTTGTTCTGTACTGATTTTGTGCAGAGTAATCTGCAAGAACTTTTGCATGAATACCACATTTAGAGATACCCTGCTACTCCAATTAGCAAGTTTTATATGAGGGTTCAAAAAATAGACTCCTACCAGCCTTCAATTCAAGTGACTCAAGTTCTTCTGCACACAGTTTTCTATGGGTCACATACCTCTGAAGGGGTAGCAAATAGGAGACGTCTCAGGTATAGGATATAGGTGAAATCAGAAACTGAATGCTAGCGGCTTCAATCCTATTATTTCACATTGCTGTGTACATACAATTCTATCCCTATGATACACTATCAAGATTTGTTAATAACAGCATCCAGGATCCCCTGGCCTTCAGCACCATCAGCAGCACAAATCACTGAGATTATCATGGCATGCAGTTCATATAACCACAAGTCTGAGCACTGCGAGATGCAGCCAGGATAATCATTGACCTTCCCTGAGCAATACTATTAATGCTCCTGGGATTATGACTGCTGTCAACAGAGAGTCTAGCCTGTGGGCAGGATAATCTTATTACCACTAATGGATATAATGGGAATGCAAGTAGACAATGTGTACCTTCTTTGTCAGCTACCTTTTAGAATGCTGAACAACAAATGAATCCTCTAGCTTTATTCATTCGTGGGCTTCATTTTCCTTGCCAGAGATGCACGTTGTGTCTATTTAAAATTATCAATTAATAGGAATAAAAAAATATTTATGGAGCGGAGGCCAACATACATTAAAATCTCTTTCTACTGCAACAGAGGAGCCCAGATGGAATGCTAAAAGTGCAAGACACCATTGAAGAAAGAATGCATATGATCTTTATAATTGACTGGTAGCCTTGAAAACTCTATGTCTTCAAAAGCACAGTATAGTACTTACGATCCCAGTCTTTCTTCAATATTATAGACATCTGAAACTTTTTGTTCCGTGTTGATAGTAACTGTCCGATAGTTGACCTCTGTTTCTTTCCCTTCTACAAAAAAGTATTAAGGACCATGATTAAAACCTCCATAAAACATGAATAAAAAACATATATTTGCAATTGTCCTCATTAGAATATGAACTTCTTACCATCATCAGATAGCTCCACTTCATCCTCTTTAAGTTCTACGATGAAAATAAAAGATGTGAATAACTTATTATAGAGGATATGGTACTTACATAAGAGAAATTATTCACAGTAACACGGGCAACTGGTAGACCCTATGGCTAAGCAGCAAAAAGCAGCCAGGGAGTTTGTGCATTAGCTTCATAACTAAAATCTCTTCACCACTTCTACATAACTATTGGCTACACAATCACAATCTGGTCACCATTTCTGAATAAATCAAGTTCATGTCTTTTGCAGTATTTATTTATTTTACCTGCCTACTGGAAATATCAGCATACTGAATCAGTTCAAAGTCACCTAATAAACAGTTTTAGGAATGCCTTAGTGAAATAGAAAATAAACTGAAATTATTAAAATCAATAGCAACGCTTCAGAACCCATTCTGTTCAATGACAAATCCTTTTCCGGCTTTTCTATGCATTTTTTGGATTGCAAAGCCAAGAATAAGGCAAGTTTGTACATGAAAAATATTTCCTGCAAAGCATCAAGACAAATTTTACAGACTCAGGACGACTGGAAAATTTGGACCACATGCACTTTCCTGAGCATGGCTGAATCTTGAAATCACTGAGGTCCAAATGAAGCCTCAGTTCTGCAGGCACACTCAAAGGCAGGCAGAGATGTTGGCAAACCCAGTGACATAAAACAAAGTAAAAGCTGGCCTGAATGTCTTGATTTTCATTTTTTATTTTCATGTTCATGAACTGTCAGTAGCAGAGGTTTGTGTGTTGTTCTCCATGTTGCCTGCAGGTATGAGGGGAAAAGAGCTGCAGCTGGAATGTTGTTACATATTACTTCCAGTGTTTGGGCTTGCTCTTAAGACCTGTGACTATGACCAGTAATTTCAGAAACTGCAAAATCAGTTGCACAGCGACCTGTGCAATTCTGCCTTCAGCTGCTGAAGCTGCACGTTGCAGCTGCAAAGCCTAAGCAAGTGATTTATCTCCACTGTGTCAACAGACTTACATTGTGAAACATTAAGGCAGTACTCTGGATGCTGTTAGGTGCATTACAGTATAGAGTTAGATAAAGCAGATGAGAAGAAAGTAATAGAAAGAAAGGGTGCAGAGTGAGCAGATCTAATAGCAGATAGATGGTTTGATGCGTGACCATCACCTTTTCACTTCCAACACATAATGCTGCATCTGCATTCTAGTAACAAAGCCAGTCAAGTAGATATAATCTGTTACTAAAGCCTTTCTCTCTTTTTTTTCTTTATGTATTTGCACCCCTTGTATGTCCAAGCACAACTAGTTGGCTTGCAGAGTGATTTACCAGAAGAGCAGGGAGGGAAGCAAGCCCTCCCCACTCAGGGGTAGCTGTCCTCAGATCTTCCTCAGTGAGAAACCACTCTCGCATAGAGCACATCACATTTTCCTCCCCTTTTAAGGGCTGCGTAAGGGAGCTGATCCCAGCCATGCTGCCAGTAGTTAAAGTGTGCCAAATACTGATTAGACAAAGAAGTCAGTTCCCAGTTCTACAGCAACACTATACTGAAACCACCAATTAGAAACATTTTGTCCACCAGTGGAAGCCTAAATTAGGTAAGCGGAACATAGCTGAGCTTGGTACGGACTGAGTAGCTGTGCTAAAACCTTTCTCAGAAGCGAGTCAATGGTACCAAATTTTCCTCAAACATGCCAATGCCTACTTTAATCTGTTGTGACTTACAACATGATTTTAGTAGCTGTTTTCTTGAAATGCACAGTGAAAAGTTAGCCATGCCTTTCTTCACCAAGATTATATTGAGACTGCTAATACGCACTGGCCACCTCGCTATGAGAATCAGCAATCAGTCTTGCTGGCAGCAACGGAAAATCCCTCATTACTCAGCTGAGTGTTTACAGAGATGGCAGCCTAAAGTCCCGACTCTGAGAAGTGCTTCACACATGCTTTTTCCACTGCCTTTAATTAAAACGAAAGTTATATTCACACACTTGAAAAATCATGCTTTATATGACTTGCCCTTTCTAAACACTAGCTGCAGTACCAAGAATTGACATCAAGAAGCCCTGGCATTGAGAGCATAGAGACATCTGACCCTCCTGCAGACAGAATCTATTTTCTTTACCCTCAATCCCCCTGTTTTTTTGGTTGGTTTTTTTTTATATGTATCACAATGATTCATACACTTTCTATCCTTTTTGTATTAAATCTATGCAAGATCAGTCTTAAAAATATCTTGTTTGCTCCAGTCCAGTACAAGTAGTCCTTGCTCTGGGGAAAACAAATGAAGGGAAGAGTTGGGACACAACTCTAGAAATTGTTTGTCCTGCAACTAAAGAAAGAGGGCATTCAAACACAGGGAATTCTATTATGAAGAGCCAATACCTTCTAGCTTCCTTTAAATTTTATTGCTGCTCCTCATGTTATTTCCCCCTCTTTGAAAGGAAGATGCATCTTGATTTACATCAGGTTTTACATCTTCAAAATAGAGGAAAGTAATTTCTCAAAATGCACACAAATTAGCACTTGAAGAGAAATTCAGCTTACTTTTCTTTGGAAATGTCTGTTTGAGAGGCTTACACAGTTGTGTGATGCTGAATCACTTTGCTATCATTTTGTCTTGCTGTGGCAATAAAAGATAACATCGCAAGACTTACATGAGATGCTTAAAACTTCAAAGCCCTGCATATGTAAGTAAGGAGGGAGAGATACAACACACAGTCCACTCCTCAAAGACAGAAAAAATGGAAAAATACATCATTCACGGTCTGTGCTTTCCATTGTGGTATGACTATCAAAGTGATCCTTGCACAGTAGGTAGATGTGGGCGTGCACAAAAATATGCAGTCAATATCTGTCTTGAAAAAATAATGCTGATTTTTGTGTGTGTTTAAAATTTTGGTACCATTTTCTGAGTAATTTCTAAAATGATCCTAAAATGCTTCTAAAGCGCTTCCCATTAGTCCTTTGAGAAGATTTTAGGCAAAAAACTAAGACCTTAAGCAAATGATAAATACTGAAAAATATTTTTTTTCATTATCTGCAACTGTAAACAAAAACACTAACAAAGTATTTTTAGCACCCATAACGATGCAAAACCCACATGCTAAGTAGGATACCCTTGAATTCCCAAGATTGGTGTATTAGAGGCAACAGGACTGAGGTGCTCTACTATGCTGGGATTTGAAGCACAGGAAATACAAGTAGGTATGAGAAGCTAGTTCAGTTTCTTCTGTGTATTTAGTGCTTGGCTAGCAGCGAGTACATTTAATTTTTCTAAAAGCAAATTTGGGATAGTGTTTATGACTTGCTTTTCCATGGTGTTTGCAGTACAAACTAATGAATCCATCAGTAGGTTTCAGGTAAGCTATGAAACAACATTTTGCAACTGGGCACAGCCTGAATGTGTAACGTATGTGTGAAGGGTTTAATCTCCCACTACCTGTGCACTTAACTACAGCAGTCTGTCAGCCAGCACTCACACAGCAAGCTAGAAATAGAATTATTGGTTGCTTTCATAAGGTAGGGTTTTGGGATCACTGAAGCCAAGTTTCCATACCAGATGCATGCAAACCTTACATGCTCAAACACCCACACAAAGTCTGCAAAGGGTCTTTAGCACACCTACATCCAGCTTAAGCATTACTGAACAGAGGCACATGTGAAGGAGCGTGTACAGCCGTGTGACTTCACTGGGGAACTGTTAAGATAGCATTTAATTGAATTTAATTTCTTTTTTCTCTTATAAACTAACCTTCTTGTTTCTCTCCAACTTTTACCAGCTCGGATTCTTGACTGGGCTCACTGATGCCATACACATTAGCAGCTCGCACACGGAACTTGTATTCTCGATCAGCCTGCAGGTCCTGCACGTTGAAAGAGGTGCTGCGGCAAGTAGTGAGATCTGTCCATTTGTTATCCACCGAGTTCCAGATCTCCACAGTGTAGGACTGCACTGCACTTCCACCATCATAAGAGGAGCCGTACCACGAGAGAGTGAGGGAGGAGCTCCGTATGTCTGATGCACAAGGTGTTCCTGCAGGCGGGTCTGGTTTATCTGTAAAAACATATGCAAAGCACATTAGATGAAATCATGACAGTGAGAGGTAGGACTTCCCTTAGGGTATTACTGGCCCCAGCTAACAGCCTTCTTCTTTCTATGCCATTGCTCTGCTTCAGAGGTTTGTCCTACAGGGAGAAGGACCAATTGCAGCACAGACAGACATACCTAAATTAGCTAACATAGGTGACAATCGCACATGGGACTCGGCACAAATAGAGCCAGTATCACCAGAACCTTGTGTACAGATGAGCAGCCACCTATGCAAACATCTGATACAAAAAACCCTGCAGTTATATGACTCTTTCATAATGAAGTTTAGTGATGACTTTGTTATCGTAATGAATGTTTTCCAAAGACAGAAAAATGTTGACTTTTAAAAAAAATTACGAAGAAAATAATTATGAAACTTAGGCACTTCAAAAGACTTTAAAGGGACAAATATATTCCTTGGGAATAACCCTGTCAGAAGCAATCTAGCAAAATCTACAAAATAATGGTGATGTTGATCTGGATGATGGCCAAAGGTTGAGTGAAAAATCAAAGAATGAGATAAAATGACAGAAAATGAAAAGAAAAACATAGAAAGTGTGAGATGCTACAAACAGTGGTTACACTGGACATGGATTGAAAAAATCCTGTCCCATTTTGCTAGTTAAAACAGGTAATGGACATTATCACTTTCTCCTTAAGAAAGGCAGAGCTGGCAAACCATTTTAAAAATACAGCCACTTTTTCAAAAAAAAATCCAAACCCATCCAAATGCTGGGGAAAGCTGCTGTGGACTTTGATCAAAGCCTTCCTGTGGTAGACTACATCAATTATGCCTTCATATTCAAATCATAATTTCTAGGAAAATCACTGAGCAGACCAAAATATCCACAGTTTGTCACAAACATGCCTTTAGTTCTTGGACAGAGGGACTTCTCTGACTACTGTGGTTTTACTCATAGAGAGGGAAAATGGGGTAATCTAATCTGATCAAGACAGCTAAATACCAGTTCACTATTTGGAAGAATGAAGGTTCCATTTGCCAATAATTTCCCTGAAAAAAAAAACTTCTGTAATTTCTTTTAGTTCAGTTGTAATAGAAAATCCATCTCTCTCCACAACTTAAAAATAATTAAAAGATATATAAATAGAACTGGTTAAGTATGAGGGAAAAAAATGGGAGCAAGGAGGGGATATCGACACCAAGGGTTTGCTACTGCATTCTTCAGGAAGAAGAAGAAACTGCCAGAGAGCAGGTTATCTTTATTCATTTTGGCAACACTTAAGACACCATTCCACTAGGAGTCATCATTATACAGTACGTCTCCTGTTATAACACAAATATCAGAGACCAGATGTCCTTAACCTCTGGAATAGCTTCATACCCTGCTTAGTTGTCACATTTTACCTCGTTTTCTGGCAGAATAAAAGAGACTATTAACAAGCCTGAATTTATAGTACAGACATCATGAACTGAATCACAGAGGAGTTAAATGATGCTACCTCTGTCCTCTTCAAAATCTGTACAGAAGAATAACATTCATCTCTGTCTTTTTTTCTCCTCTGTAATCATCACTGCATCACATCAAGATTCCGATAGAAGAACTTGGGTAAATATCAGCTGACTTACCCTAAATCCAAACAGAACAGAGCAGTTGCTGAGAGCAAGAGGAAAATACTTTGAAGAAAAAGCTAAGCCAGTAGAATCTGTCACCTTACAGAGGCATCTGTTCAGGTTTGTCAAAGTAGCGCAGATTCTCTGGCATCTGCTATGCACACACTGAAATCTGGATGGTGTGTGGTTTGTTGTTTTGTGTTTGTTTGTTAGTTTTGGGTTTTTTGTTTGTTGGTTGGTAGGTTTTGTGGGGGTTTTGTTTGTTTGTTTGTTTAAAAAAGACAGCATTATCTTGCTCTAATGCTCTGCGCTGAATTTTACATTGAAGGAGGAAAGAAAGCATATGCTTCAGGCTTTGCAGAGCACAGTAGCCTGCTTCCTGTGCAGAACATGAAAATACAATCTCTCTTTGTTGACTTTCAACTCCCTTCTGTTTCCAAATGAAACTCTGGGCATGATTTATCAGTTGCCTAGGCCACAGTTACTTTAGTGCCCTCTCTTTCCATGACTCGCCTAGATATCTGCAATACATTTGGCCAACGTATTTTACAGAAGGAAGGCACTGGAGAGAAAACATTCGTGGCCAAGAGGACATCAGTGGTAAAGAAAATTCTACGTGGCTTTAGTCTTGTATCTGCTAGCCTTGGGAACAGTTCTACTTTCCTAATAAATTCTTCCCAGTAGGCAAAGATGAAAACCTGTAACCCTGTCTGGAGTCTCTTGAGGCAGAAAGACGCACGTTTTTGTTTGAAGTCTACCATGTGCCGCTGCTTGCAGATCTGCTCAGTGTATAAATACCAGGGTAGTAGCTGCTATGGGAGATCATAAACAAGAAAGAAAGCCTAATCTTTGCTCTTTCTTAATATGACAGATGTATATGTACCATTTTACCATGCTTAAAAAGTATTTGATATCAGGCAGGATGGTATTCTACAGCTCTGCACATTCAGAGAATTTGCAGATGGTCTCTCCGTATGTCTGTTTTGTTTCTCAGCAGTTTATTCCATAGGGATTTTAAAGGTTACCCTTTATTCATCTGTCTGTATCGAAAGCTAAGATATTTTGCCAAAATACATTCCCTTCTGGAATATGAAATCTCTTTCAATTTCAATTAACTACTTCAAATTAAAAAAATCCGGTGGGTTAAGGAAGAGTGTGGAAGTCAAGCACGATTCTCTATTTTGTCCTCCTGTTTTAGAGTTTGGTATACTGCTAATGTCCTCAAGCTGCCCATCTTCAATATTTCATTTGCATGTCTCATACAGTCTTTTACACACGCAAACATGCTTCATGCTTAGGCTTATATTGTGAGGGCTTTACATAGGCTTCATTAGCCCACAGTTTTGTTCTTCCTGTTCTGGACCAAGACAACATGTGAAAAAAGATGGAAGGAAGTGCATCCACTGCTTCTTGTGGACATTTCCATTGTGGAAGCAATAAATGAAAATATTGAGCTCTAACTTCCATTTCACTATTATGTGCAATAAAAGAAAACATGTATATATTCTCCACCATAAGATGCCTTAACAAGTTCTCCAGCTGGTCAGGGGTCTGGAGGTGTCTTATGAGGAGTTGCTAAAGGAACTGGCATTGTTTAGTCTGGAGAAGAGGAGGCTGTGGGGAGACCTTACTGATCTCTACAACTATCTGGAAGGAGGTTGTAGTGAGATGGGTGTTGGTCTCTTCTCCCAAGTAACAAGTGATAGGATGAGAGGAAATGGGTTTAAGTTACACCAGGGGAAGTTTAGATTGGATATCAGGGAAAATTTCTATACTGAAAGAGTGGTGAAGCATTGAACATGCTGCCCAGGGAACTGGTGGAGTCACCATCCCTGGAGGTGTTCAAAAAATGTGTAGACTTGGCACTTTAGAACATGGTTTAGTGGTCATGATAATGTTGTGTTGACGGTTGGAGGTCTTTTCCAACCTTAATAATTCTACGATTTATGATTCTATATGAAACATGGGGTACTCCAGTCCTGGCTAACTTAGAGTGTGCATATAACACCAAAATCAAGACTATGCTTTATGATATGTTAGATTGTCACAGTCAGATTGGCTGTATCCACACAGTCCTGTTGAACTTGGTCAGAATCCTACAAACTCTACCTCTTTTGTAGCAGACACACCTCTTTTACTAGGATGTCTGATCACCTCATTTGCCTATTAGTATGACTGCAGAGGCTAACAAGGTAGTTGGAGGTTGGACCCTTAGATGCTAAGGGGAACTCAAGCACAAAGCTTCCTACGTAATCTCTTTATGAATATCAGTAGAGTTACCCTGAGCTGGCTCCCAAAGCCTAGTAGCAGGCAAAGGAGATAGAAAAGCAGCTAATTTGTCCTCAAGCCTGCCTCAGGGACTGTTCTGCAGGGCAGCACAGAGATTGCATCAAGTCACTGATATTAGTGGCACAGAGGAAACAGCAGCAGCAACTCGTATGTGCTACACACCACGCACAGGGATGTAAGAGGGGAGTAGAGGTGATATGAAGGAAGGCTCTACCACTTTCCTCCCTTTGTGCTCCACCAAACTAGGCACAGGTTAAAAAAATACTGCTTCCCAGCAAAGAGAGACATAAATTATCACTATCTCATAGCAAGGAGTCCAGTTTATTCTTTGCAGCACGTGTTCCTTAGAGCAGATGGTAAGTTCACAAGCTGGCCTCACATGAAATGTATAAGCCACATCTATAACCATACCAGGATTAAAACATGCACTTCTTATTTACTCCCAAATTGAATTCAGCTGCACTCCTTCCTCAGACAAATTCTCAGAAATACTGGTAAACAGGTTTTGATATACAACCTGGAGTAACCTTTAATTAATTTGTACTTGTACACTCTGAGAAGCATAAAGCATAAGCATGCTCAGCCTTTAAATCATTGCTATTTGTGAGACAAATTTGACTTAAGGTCCTTGCCTTTTTTTCCATGGTGTGTAACCCAAAATTCCTCCCAATAAAGGGAAGGGACTTTCTCTCTTTTTGCATAGGTGGTGAACCCACAGCTCATACAGGACACCCACATAACATGAAACTGTGCTATCCAAATCTCCCTGCCTTCTCCACATGGCTCAGTTTACAGAGTCCACAGAACACAAGCACCATTCCAGGAGACCAAAAAAGGCAGCAGTCTCCTTATCTAACTCTGAGCACAGGGAAATGGAAATTGTTCTGCTACTTGATGTGAGGGTCAGGCTGAGCCAAAGCAAGGAGATAGGGCTTGCTGCAAATTAAAAGCTTGCAGGGCTCTGGCTGGCTCTTAAGCAGCAATGCTGCTCCAGTCGAAAGCCTCTGAAAACTGAGACCACTATAACCATAGCCTCTGAAAAACAGTATTTTTCTTTTATGAACAGAGAGAGCACTGAAGCAATGTGTATGAAGTAGTTTTCTTTATCTGTTCTCAAAATTGGTTTGGTTTCTTTCTAAATCCAGTTATCATATTACTGTATAATACTATTATTAGCTTTTGTGATATTTGTCTGCCAGATGAAGAACAGACAGAAAGAAACAATTTAATTCCATTCCACAAGCTGTTTAGCCAGAGAAGGTATTTAATATGCTGCAAAAGCCAGTTGAACACTGTCCATGCCGACAGCACTGGCAAAGCCTTCATTTGAAATTCATCAGCAGGAGAAAAGCGAAACCATAAAAGGTCATAACTGAACTCGGCATTATTGCTGACAGGGCTCAGGGTCATGGCAGCCCTGTCTGCTTTGCTCAGAAAACTATGCCCTGCAGCTTTTTTTCCAAGGGAGAGGAGTGCTAGAAGTAGAGCTATTACTATGCCTTAACACCCTGTAACAACCATTAGCACCCTTCGGGATGTTAGTGCATCATAGGTTTAAGATAAAAAACTAGAAAAGAATGCTCGCGTTATCCCGCAAAACAACACAAGAGAAGTTGAAATGAACAGACATTTTCTCCTAGTGAAATCACCTCCCCAGCAGAGCAGAGGACTAGATGGACAAAGTGAGTTAGCTCAGGGGACCAGAGTTTGAAATTCCCATCTCCCCTGTAATGCAGGCCGCAGACTGCAGCCAGCCCCCTCCACGCGCGATCCCTCCCCATCCTGCCCATCCCGACAACTCTGACAGAAGACGAAGCTATTGAAAAACCGCCATTTTGAGACCTGTGGATAAAGTAGCTCACAAATACTGGAGGCCTAGCGCACCGCTTCGTGCTGGTTATCCAAACTTTGCCAGTTTGGATAACTGAGGCATTAAAGAGCAAAATGACCTTGCCCAAGGACATGCAGGAGAGTGGAGCTCAGAATGAAACCAGAGCTCACCACTCCCACGCAAATGCCCTCAGCACAAGAACATCTCCTTCTGCCACAGGCCTTACGGAACAAACAAATATATAATGCATTCTTAGGAGCCCTTTTACTAAACCATCTGCTCCTGTGCCTGAGTCAACAAGCTATTTGGAATACTTATGTGCAATGTTAGGCATCTGGTTTGATAACTGATTGAATTAGAGATCCGATACCTGTCCACTGAAAGGCAGAATAAATTTTAGGACTTTCCCCAGTGAGCCTATCAGCAGATTCCAAGTCTCCACTGGGGTGAGTTTGGATCCTAGGAACCCCAAGGTCATGTACAGGAGTTGTGATGAATAATTTCTTAATAACCAAGACATTCACAGCATTTAACAACAAGTAAAATACAGGAATTTTGTCGTGAGAAATACTGTCATGATATTTTTTTTTCTTCATCAGAAGAGAAGTGAAGGTAGGTACTGTGAAAAGTAAATAAGCAGGGAGTTCTCCTGGAATTTCTCCTAACAGAAATTACATCGAAAGTATATGACCAAGGAATAAAACGGGATGGGTGTACCAGCACTGCTGCACAGGGCAATGTAAACTGCTTTTCCTCTATACGTTATTATTTTGCTGTGAAAATGTAGTTTTGATACAGCTGCAGAGCTTTTGCACTAAGCATTAGTACAGAGGCTGACTGTGGAGGCTACAACACTTGAACTACAACAGCAGCAACAGCAACATAAGAGATCTCTTCCTTAACCACCAGTCTAGTTGCCCTTTAACCATAAAACTGGTGACAAGTATCCTCAAGCAATCCAGAGGAATTCAAAAGGCTAAAGGTTAGAGTCTGTGTCCACCCACATATTCTGAGGAAGTTCACTGCATTTTCAACCCTGACTAAACAGAGAATCACATGGATACTGCAAGATATAATCTGATGCTTCTCAAAATAAGATGAGGTTTTGGAAGCATTTGTGCTAGCACTTCTGAGCTGCAGTATTCTCTGTAGAAGCATCCGTGGTTGTTCTGCTTCACATATGTCTTTTCCAGAGAGAGAACACACAGTTTCTGACCACCACTGGATCCACTCAGTCTGAGTGGTGAGCACTGATCCAGATTTCTCAGGCACTCACAAAAAATGCCAGTAGTGCCACTGTGAACTCTGGTTGTGCTACCACATTTCCTTTTAACAGAGTTTCAGGGCAGCAAAGAACTAATGCTAATACAGCATGTGAAAATGTCACTTGTAGAAACAAGACCAAGCCCTTCATATAAGCAATTAGTAATCCTACCATTATATTCAGTGATGACTGGAATTAGTGATGATCATCTCATGTTCTCAAGCTAAGCTTGTATTGTCTCAGTTTTGCTTGGAATGACTCTGTTCTTACAGATTTTGCTAAAGGCATAGAAGTGACCGTTTCCTCACAGAAAGTAACTTTACCATCCCAGCTCAAGTATGGAATCATAACCTCATGCAGAGAAGCAGGTATTACTTAGTGAATTCATGTTATACTACTTGCATGTCTGCGTGCAACATGCTTTTATATAAAAGTGTCCTTAAGTGTTTGGTTTATCACTTCCCCACAGTGCATGAGGATGCAGTACACAGTATGTGCACGAATGCTTAGAGTAATAAAAACACTGTCAACTATTGTGTTTAGACCTCTCAAAGTGTAATGATATTGCTCTTATTTTTCTGCATATATCTACCATATAGGTCATTAACCACCATGTTCTTGTTGTTTTGGGTTTTTTTTTTAATATAATACCACACCAGGAACAATACAAATCTGAAGGATTTCTAAAAGAGAAACAAGGTTGATCAGAATCAGTCCCCAGGTAGGTATTACATGTGTTTTTACTTCTGTATTAAAAAAAAAAAAATTAAAAAAATTAAAAATATCACTAATATCCAAAGTATTCACCAAACACTGATCATCAGAAAACCCCTGTATGGAAACAGGCCATGGGAACATGAAGCAATTTGCCCAAAATCATGAGGAAGCTTGTGGCATATCTGCAGCACAGACTACTTTAATGCCAAATTCTTGATGAATATTCCATTATTCTTTTTACTCTTTGTCAAATTATCCAGCTTTACTCAGTATGGAAATCAAGCTCCTTTATAAAAAGTGGTTATAGATTGGGGTATTCATGTCACATAGCTGAAATGTTCAGAACACAACTTTGATAAATCTACCCATATACATCCAATAAATAGCACGAAAGGTATGAATATTCCTTGCTATCACTGTAGCATGAGAGCTCTACCTTGCCTAAATCAGTCCTGTCTTGTACTAAGCTCATCACCAGCTGACTTAATACAGGTTTGGCAACAGAAGTCCACTTTAATCTGACACAATGTCTGCTGTAAATCATTAGGTCAGTCTCACATCACACCATTTTGGTTTTGGAGCAGAAGCATGTTGCAAAATTTCCCTAGAGAGATCACTCGGCTAATTAAATTGCTTATTTAAGAGAGCTAATCATAACAAGAGAAGAGTTCAACATGGACCTTTTGGGACCAGTCAACCCTTTAAAGGAAGACATTGCTTAACTTGGATGCCTCACTTCTACTTCAGGTCTCCTGGTATTATTAGTGCTTTTACAGTCAAAGTTACACAATGAATCCATGTGAAACTCATGACTCGGTCCTTGTGGCTGCGTGCTCTGTACTTACCACCACACTGCACTGCCTATCAGTTAACAAGTCTCCTCTAACTTGACTATGTATCAGTGCATCTGCTGTGTGGACTGCAAACAGCTCACACTGGAGGTTGAGTGTAACGAACATTTTGTTAATTGGAATTCATTAAAATCACAAAGGAAAAAAAATCCCTTTGAATAAAGTTGGGTTACTTTAAAGAGCATCTTTTCCCATGGCCCAAATTGCATTGAATCATATACTATTCAAACACTTAAAGTGTCAGAACCCCTGCTCAGTTCATTTAAGCTTGTAGTTGAAGTCTGAGTTTGACATTGTGAGCAGTTAAGTTTAAAACTTAGGAGACAAATTCAAAAGAATGCAGGGGTAGCTTATTTTTCCCTTAAAAATGATTTCTAAAAATCATACCCAGCTATATTTCACAGTCTTGGACTCTGGGTTTAAATCACAGCCAGATCATTTCTGGTTTGAATCCTGGCAGATAAGCTCAGTCCTTTGTCCTTTGATTGGAGGGAAGTCAATAATGTTATTTTTTGTGAAGAAAGATTTTTGATAACTGAAAGTATAAAACCAAGATCCAGGATGGTCTTAAATATCCTCAGGAAGGTCTTGAGACATTCTGCTTAAAGCAGGAATACCTCCAAGGATGGAGACTGAACAACTTTTCTGGGCAACGTGCTCCCTGGCATGTGTTACAATGCAGATTTAATTATTTCACATAAGAAGCCTGCCCATCAGCATGAAGGCTTTGCAATCCACAGGGTTGTAAGAAGTAATAAGAAAAGAAATACGCCTTTATTTCCATATTTATTTCATTTTACATTTTATCAAACATCTTTGATTTGCTAAAATTCAGAACAGACAAGCCTGTTAGCTAGTCCTTTGAGAAATACAGCTCTAGGTCGTCTCAGACACACTCTCCCAGAAAGCAGATGTTCTGTATTTGTAGCTTCCCTCAATACATTCAAGACTCAGTTGTGGACTGTGGTCAGTCAGCAGCACTTTGAGCACACAGCATACACATAGTTGTGCCTTTTATTGGTAAACTTACAGGGACGCAGCTCACACAGAGTTTAGAGGCTTATTATAACTGGCTGAGGCACACTGAGCTGATCTCTGGCACCAGAGCTTTCTCCAAAAATGCTTGTTATTAAAGTGGGGTCAGGGCAGGGAGGGCAAGTTTCTTCCCAGTACTTTGGATGGAGCAGATATAATGGATAGGTGAGAATACAGGACTAAGCATAAGGTTTAGTAGCATAAGAAGTCTCACATTTTGTGTATTCAGAGAAGAGTTAAGTTCCCTATTTTGACAGGAGCAGGCTTTGAAGAATAGTATCTTCCAACTTTCATGAACATTTAACACCTTTAAAGGTGCAACAGGGTAAAGGATTTTATCTCAGTAGTGAGATGCTAACCCAGTCACTAGAAGGAAGACATTTTTGCTCCCTTCTCCTACATTTTTGAGTATTCAGATGGAAGAATCTGGCCTTAAAATGCATGTGCTGCAAAATAGGAATCTTGAGGCTTTGCAATGGCTTTGGCAGTGCTGACATCAGCGAGATGTCTCACTGTAGAGCTTGGCAATTTTACAAGAGGGAATTTATTCTTTTCAGTTGGAAACAGATAGCTTGTCATCAGCCAAAACACATGGCAAACTCCAGCACATTGTAAGGATTCTTCACTCAACTCTCCCAAAAGCATCTCTGGGAATCCCACTGTTCTCTGGCACATTTCTTATGGAAGAGCAAAGCAGAAGGCTGAGACGTAGCTTTATAAGGTTATAGAATTCAAAGACTTTCAAACCAATTCACTCCAAATGATATAAACCAGTGACTTATATAATAATGAGTCAAGACTCATACAGGGGAAAAAATAACAGGAATTGCAAGCCCAGTTCAGTGAAAAATCCCCATCTTGCCCAATAACCTGCTAACTAGCAGCCTGCAGCAGTTGCCTAGGAAAGAGTGAAAAACAGGGAAATGTGAAGAGTGATTAATCTCCTGCCATTCTTCTAGCTGATGATCAGCTGTGCAGGGGCTCTGGAGCCAAAACTGTACCCACAACAATATATATGATGATGATATGAGGACCAATTTTTCACGGTGTTCATTTTTAACCTAGCTATACTTCTGATTTGCACAACCCACTGTTGGAAGAGGTTGTACAATTTATCTACACATCATGTGAAAAATACTTATTCTATTTTCTTCTGTTCCTGAATTGTCTGGCACGTTGCTGGAATCTACTTGATATTTATACCCATTCATTCAGTTATCTTTTAACTGCAACAAAAGCCACAGAATAGATGAAAGAAATTAATTTAAAAGATCAGGAGGCCTGTATTGAGAATATGTGCAGCAGTGTGCAACTGAGGGACATTCAGTCTTTAGCAGTGGATATTGTACCTGAAAGTGTGATTCTGCTTATTAAACATTGTATCATATTCACTGGATTCCTGGAATAAATTTCCAGTCCGACTTGAGTTAATGGTATTTTGCCATTGATTTCACTGGAGCCAGATTTTCTTCTTTGGCCTTATACCCTCATTTCTTTACTTGCTCACTGGCCCAGATATCTATTAGGGATATCTTATACACTTAGGAGTGTGCGATTAAGATGCTACCTTGCTTGTTGAACCAGAATTTGTCCAAACGCCTGGGCAAGCTCTGCCCTCCCTGCCTTGTGTCAAAGGTAACAGAGCCTAGAAACAGACCTATCCTGCAGACTAGTGTTTTAACCAAAGCACGCTCTTTGCTTGCAGAACTTCCCTAGATTCCCCTGGAAACCATCTGCTGTGTATCCACACCAAGGTGGGTTCATTTGCCCTTTAAGAGCTAGAGGTCACAGCTCTAGATTTTGTCTGATACTCACGGTAGCTGGTCTAGAACTAGGGTGCAGTTTTATCTGGAAACATACTGCAACTGTCTACCAGTCTAACAACTAATCTGCAGCAGTCCACAGCCCAACAACCCCACAGTCTGATCCACAACAAGCCTGATCACCTGAATGTGTCACCTAACAAGGCTGTTTGAAGCTTTAGAACAGATGTAAAAGCCCATATGCAAAGGGCTTCATATTCATTGTGCCTTTATTCATTGCTTTCTGTCACTATAAACCAGTACATAATGGTGGGAATTTCAATCAAAAGGATAAAATCTCCCTCCCCCAAGCAACAGCATGTTTTCAAATTTACAGTCTAATAGAAACCACCTCCATCCTTCCTGAACAGTTTTAAAATTTGCAGTTTAGCAAACATCTGGATGCTGCAAACATTAAACAGAAAAGAGAATTTATATCTACCCAAAAAATGGAGACATGAGCTGTTTATTTCTTGTTTCTTTTTGTAATGGATAATTTTTCAAAATAAAACACAGTGTAGCCCTACTGAACTTGCCTATAGTCCTTATTACAATGTCACCATTAGTCCAGATATTTTTTCAAGTACTAGCTTTTCACTTCAGTCTTCTTATCTGATTATTTTATTTAATTTATTTTTGCATATCATCATATCTAAAGCAAATGCAGAGTGATGTCTGATGAATAAGTATGTACATAAAACATTATTATGGACTTACCAACAACTGTAAGGTTGACTTGTGCTTGTCTGCTGCCAAGTTTGTTCTCTACAACTAGGGTGTAACATCCACAGTGTTCCTGCTTTGTTGATGATATTGTTAGCTTGCTGCTGTTTTCAGCATTCTCGATTTTAATATACTCATTTTCTTGAATCTGCCCAATTCAAAAGAAAAAAAAAAAAGATTTAATGGGATAAATTTCTTTGTATCTGAAAGACCTGAAGTTACAATACTAGGTTATCTTATTGAGTGTTATCTGCAGATAACTCTATTACAGCAGTGAATACGTGCACCTTGTAAAGTGTGTAATCAACACAAAACATCTAGAAATGCAGTGGAACATTATAATGGTTCTAGTCCTGCAAAGGCAAGAGGAAGCACTGGTGTTGCTGGGACTCCATTAAGGAACTGGAGTTTCAGTTTCTAACTCTTCTTTGACAGGCTGAGGGTACAAACTGTGTAACTGGCAAAAGAACAAAGTCTGCTTTTCATATCTCACAGAGACCACAGTGGAACAAGGGTTTAGCTCTAAATACCCCAGTTCATTTGCCATTCCCCTTTAGAGGCCCAATGTGCAGATCATCCATAGCTGTGACTTTTACCCTCTTGTCTTAACCAGCCTTACTCTGTATTTCCACATAAATCAGGGTAACAGTTTCTTGGGTTTGAACAATTGAAGATGATGTTGCCTGAAATGGAGATGTAATGCTACAGCTGTGCAGAGAGACATGCAAAGAGAGATTTAGCATTCTTACAGCATTTTTATTTTCTGGAGAGGCAAAAATCAAAATCTCAGCTGAATACCACTGGCATATTATGAACTTGATTTTAATTGAAGCGAAGCTATCATAGCAAAAATGGTCAAGGAGACTTAGATTTTTATCAGTATTTGTTTGAGACATGACAGATTATTTAAAAACCTCATAATGCTACACTGCAATTATAGAAGCTGTACACTGTGTACTTATGAAACAGACAACATAATGTCAATGCCCTTCTTCCTCCCACCACTTCCTTCTTAGATAAGTGACTCTTCCAACTCATTCTCAGAATGTCATTAAAAATGAAGGCTATTTAGTTTGCCTTATCTTGTCTCATATATTCAGAGAATAAGAAATTACAATGCTAGGAACAGGACTTCCCCTGCTTTCTCTTCAACTGAGATAGAACACATGCTTTGCTTTATGCCCAAAAGTAACCTGAGAAAGATGCTCCTACAGTAACTCAAATAAAAAGTTAGCAAATGGGATTATGCAGGATTACAGTTTAAATTATATTGAAAGTTGTTTCCCCCTGCCCCCATACTTTGTTCTTCTGAGATTCTACACCAGTTTATATGTTTTGCTTCACTAGAATTAGTTAAATGGTAATAGTAACAAAAAAAAAAAGCAGCCTAGTAGAACTAGATCTGTGTTATACAGAGAAATCCCTGAAAGGATGTACAGTGGCTTGCAACGGTTGTGGGGAACAGGAAGGTGGATCCCTGTGTTCCCAAAGGAAAGTCACTGGTTGTAGTTAAGAAGGTCCAACAACTGACAATGTTAAACTTTGTTAAACTTTGTTCCTCAGCTAATGAAGAGGCTTTTGAAGGCTTTCCCATTTTCAGCTGAGCACATTTCCAGTATCCCTCTACTGTCTCATAATGTGCAACAGTATGGATCAGAAATTTGTGACACTCACTTTCTTCAAGCAAAAGATACTTGTCCAGAGTATACCTGTGAGAGGCCACTGTGGCTCTCTGGAACATGAAGGAATGTGAGGAAGGAACATGGAGAGAACAAGTTCCTCCTTCATGCTGCAGCACACAAGTGGCTGGGCTGAAATCACAATTCACCACTCACTGGATCTGCTCAAATAACTCCCAGGAAAATGATAAGAACAATTGAGCAATTTTCACTTTTAGGACTGGGAATAGAACAGAGTTGAAATCAACGACATGTAAGTAAGAGGAAGAAATCCAAGAATAAAACAACATATAATGAAGTGTAAGTGAAAAAGAAAGCAAAAAAAGGGTGCAGCACAGTCATAGTAACTGACTCCCCATTTCATTTAATAAATGAAAGACTGCTGCCCTCACTTGTCCTCCTGCAGTGTTTATTAACTTTCCTGGAGTTTCTTTTTTCCATCTATCTCATTCACCTGAACTATTTAAAACTTTTTATGTCATTTTAAGTTATGATTTTGCAAACCTTTAGGTTGTCCCATAGTTAATAACTAAAGAAGAAAGTATAAAGATGGTGAAAAAAATTTTACAAAAGAAAATAGGTGTGGAATCACAGATTTTGGAACTGATATGGGTATTATGAGCTGCAGGTCTCTGTTATCACATAGATTTTGTACACAAAAATGTCCTTGAAATCTGTGCGAATAGAATTGTTGTATTCAACAACAAACTCAGAATTCTGCACAAACCAGAAATTTAGTTTTGAGGGGTACCTTTTACCCATGCATTAAAACAGAGCCCAGCAAAACAGGACATTGGAGTTTCTGAGACTTATTTTTGTAGAAATAAGTAGGCCACTTTTTAACTCCAGTCTTGAAACGTAAGAATTTTAAGAAAATATAGGAGTTCAGGAAATAACACCCTTTCCCCTAAAATAAGAGGTTATTTGGGGTTAGCAAAGATGAGCTCTGGAATACCCTTTGCACTAGCAAATTGTTTTGAATTCTTTCAATTAAATGCTGACACATTTAGATTTACAGTCTAAACTTCCTTGTAGGAGGAAATGCTTTTATTTATGCTCTATAGAGTGCATAAGGAGTTCAGAATGAAATAAAGAGAATAGCAGCTACAGTACACACTTATGTTTGATCTATCCTAACCTGGCAGTTCACCTTCCAGTTTGGACTTCCATACTGGGTTATTTGATTTAAAGTGATTTTCTTATTCACTACAGCAACTCTCTTCAGGAACTGCCCTTACGGACATACACATGTAATATAATTAAAAGAAATTAATTCAAATAGAAGGAGCTTTCAACCTAGGGGGAGAGGATATTTACGGCAGCATAACTGCTGTTATTCCTTGCGCGGTGGCATTTGTATTGTAAGACATTTCACTCAAGCTTCTTACATGGTATTTTTCCTGCTGATACAAGTTTTTACCAAACATCAATGAAGAAGGGCTTATTTTTGAAAGAGAGAAATGTTTCCTGTGACAGAGACTTTTCCGATACCTTTATCTTTCACATCACCTATCTTTTAATTATACGGTCTAAGGTTTTTATCAAAGAAACCTTCATTTGTTATAGGTGGGGACAGGCAGCAGTAGATTTAAACTGTAGCAAGAAAGATTTGTGTTTGACATTAGGAAAAATTTCTAACACTATGAGTATTTTAGCACTGCAATAGGTCTCTAATGGAGATTGTGAAATCTTCTTCATTGGAATGTTTTCAGCAGAGGTGAGGAAAACATCTGGCAGGAATGACATGGACTTTGCCAGTTCCTCAGGAAGGGAGATGGACAAGATGGGTCATTGGAGTTTCTATCCAGCTCTACTTTTTCAATGATTGTCAAATTAGACCAGAAAACAGTTTACCTGCTTACGGAATTTCATCCAGGTGCAAGTGATGGGTGCTGTTCCTACCACCTTGGCAAACAATTCCACTGATTCACCCGCACGGACTTTTCTGTCTTCTGGGAACTGAGTAATCTGAGGAGGAGCAGCTGATGGGAAAAAAAACCAACTCTCTTTAGGTGACTATACTTTCTATTTTTTTTAAATTCAAAACACATATATCTCTCAGCTCAACAGTTTCACATCAGTACTTGAAATCCAGATTAGAAGTTCTCTGTTGCTTGCAATGAAACAATTCTGTGGATGTTGCTAATTCTACTGTAGTGAAACAATACCAATCTACCCATCAGAAGTTTATTCATACAAGACCAAGAATATAAAATAGTATAGAAATCCAAAGGCCAAAAGTGTTAAGACTTTCCCCTCACTCCAAATATCCAGCTTTTGAAGTTTTGTGTTAGGTTTTTCAGAAGAACATTTTTCTATTGCACTTTATGTTTTTGGAGAAGGGCTCCAGCTAACTTCATATAAATTTGTGTGTGCTGAGAGGGTCTGCAAACCTGCTCCCTAACGTCATCGACAGCATTCAGAAAATTTAAGACTCAGCACTTGCCTATAAAGGTCCTGGCCTTAGTAGCCAGGTAAACATAATGTGGGACATCTATTAGAGAGACAAGGAAGGAAATCATTGCCTTTCTCCATCACACTCAATCATCACATGAGCACTGTCAGATCCCTTTGTTTGTGTATTACAGTGTTCTTTTTAAATCTTGCAGTCCCATTCACCCTTCTCTGTTTCTGAACCAGGTATTTCTCCTCCTCTTTCCTCTCACTGCCTGAGCATCAATAGCTAGCAGAACATCTCTTCTACTAATAGTGCTACTTCCTAACTCAGCTGCAATGCTGAATGTGCCATACCCCTGGTAGCTGCTAGGGACAGACGACATGTATCACAGTCCAGACAACTCTAGGTGAAACATGTTCTGTTGCTTTACAAGAGCAGCACAATAAAAAATATTTGGGGTTAAGGGGGCGGATGTGAAGACATATTGACAGAACTGTTAAAAGGCATTCCCTAACATTAGAATTACTTCACTGCCAAATGTAACATTCCTCTCCAAAGCACAGGGCTACTGGGCATGAAAAAATAGTGCTTTCTTTTTCTTTCCAATGTAATTAAAATAAAGCAGGGTTGTTTTTTTTCTCCCGTAGACTCATTCTTTGAAAAGTGCTTCTGCTTTGAAAATAGCCAAAGGAAACTAGGCTGAAGCACAAATCCAGCATAGAAAACAGCCTGAATGACTTAGGTCTGACAAAGTTTTAAGACACTGAAAGCAGGTTCCTATAGAGGAATATCCCGGGTAACTTTAAATATAGATAGCTTTGCCTAGGAAAGTGCAAACACATGAACATGTTACCATCATGCCTGTTACGAGGAAAGTAGAATCGATCAACTTCTCTGTGGTAGCTACTCATGCAGAGGTTGCATACATAGAAAAACCTCTTTCACAGAAGACTAAGGTGTGTTTTGGATCTAGAAGTGGGCATGAGTTGCACTACTGATGATATTTGGTAGGATCTTGTTGTAGCTTATTTGATAGTAACTTTTTTGCCTGCTTATAATTTAGTCTTAGCACAGTGTAACCTTATGAACAAGTCTAAAAAAGGGACTTTGCTTACCCACCATTTAATCACATATGCAAAAATAAATTTAGTAGGCAAACAGCTGTACTTAGAAATGTGGTTTATTATTTATTCCTACAGGATGACACATGCAACAAATTACCTGCTTTTGGAGGAGTCTTTGGAGCTGGTTTCTTCTTCACAGTTGCTTCGCCTAGTTACAAAGAAAAAAAAAAGTTAATTGAAAGAGCTTTGGAAGGTACCAGTTTAACCACAAAGCTTACACCCATAGTCATACTTTGTTGGCACTTAAAAATATAACACATTCTTTCAGCATATTAAACAGAAGAATGAAAATACTTAAAAAACCCCACTTTTATCATACTGAATGATGCTCAGAATATTCACAGTTGAAGCTGGAAATTTTGAAAAAATCAAAGAAATCTGCTACACATGTCCCATAATCTGTCATATTCTGTTCCTTACAGAAGTTTAACTAGGGTGAAAACACCAGGCCAAGATTCATCTTATACTGAATTTATTATCAGATTTCTAGTATAATCAATGCTGAATGAGCTCAGTTAAAATTAGGATAGTTAACACCAAATACTGCTTCTTATACCTCTTGTGAGCTAGCAAAGAAATGGCAATACACAGACAGTAAATACCAGTATCATCCCTCTGCCTCATCCTCTTCCCTAGGCAGTGACAGCTTTTTGCTGTATTCACAAGAGATATGGCATCAAAAGATATGGCCTAGAATTTGAAATCTGTGTGCATAAATTTTGGGAAGACAATGTTCTACAAACCGTGAATGGTAAGTAGAAAGACAGTAGAGAAGACAGGTAGGTAAAAAAAGGACTATTAACTATTTTTCACAGAACAAGAACTAGAGGCCACTCAAATTACCAGGCAGCAGGTATCAAAGAAACAAAAGCAACATTTTTAAATACAGCATGCATAAACTACATTCACAAACAAGTAAGGTTTAGCAAGACAAAAACATAAACGGGTTCAAAAGGACAGATTCATAGGAGTTAGGTCTAGCAGTGGCCATTAAATGTACCAGTGTGGATGCGTTCAAGTGACTAAATTCCAGAACTGGAGGGGCTCATTCCTTTTAGAGCACTCTCTTTTTATGTGCTATCCTAAGCATCCTTGTCAGAGGATGGCCTCTGCTGTGAAAGAATAGTTCTTATTTTCTTATGCTCAAGTAGGCAGCTTTATTGAAGTAGTCTGGCTTTTAAGATGTTATTGCCTCCAACGGAAGCAGTATCTGCTGAGTGCTTTTGACTATCTGGCAGGATATACATAGGTGCCTAGTGATAGCCATAACAGTCTCAAAAAGTTTGAATTTTTCCGGTACATTGTTTACTTGAGTTATTTCAAAGCAGCAAGGCACGAAGCAGAAGAAAAAGGCCCCCAAATCCACAAAACTAATAAAAAGAGTCTTTTATTTTACCCCCTTTGCTACAGCAAACTACAAGCTGTGCGTGATATCAAGGGAACTCATAACCTGATGCTCTATGAATAAGGAGCCATGAGCTGTGAGCCCACCATGGGATTCTAGTGTTGCAGCTCAAGCAACAGACAGATGTAAATATTGATTTTAAGATTTAGAGTCATTAGAGATAGTAACTGATGTGCTGTTAAAAGACCAAATGTTTTAATATATAATGGTTTATCTGTCAACACCAGTGTTTATTCAGTTTATTCTGGAGAATATTTCATTATACACTGAATAGAGAAGAATTTTTTGCCACCTTCATTTTTATAAACTTCCATTTCATAGTAATTTTCTTGCAAACTGTGCTTAGCTTTTATACGTTTGGTCTTTACTGATTTTGCAGGAACTAGAAACACAACAATGGAGAGGTAGGTGAGTCAAAAAGAACAGTTGGACATGTCCCAAGGAATCCTTTCTTCAGTGACTGTCAGCTCAACAGAACTAGTTAAAGGTTTAAGTTAATACTTGTGAGGTCTTTATCATAGTATAACTGGATCACCAGAACATGAGCTAAGTAACTGTCCTGCCACATCTTCCATGGAGGCTTAACCCTGTTTAAATGGAGGCTTTCAAAGAGCACTAAATTAGAGCTCATTAAAGGGACCCATTACTTTTTGGGCCACCAACAGACTGATGTGTAGTCAGGCTGCTGTAGTAACTAATAGCAAATACATTTCCAGGTCCTCTTTCCTGACCAAGCTGCATGAGCAAAAGCAACAAGTGGTGTTTTCTAAGCAGCTTTCCTCTTTGTCATTGCACAGTCACACCCTGAACCCTTATTTCAGGCTGTAGTCACAGTTCTGTGGGTGAAACCACTTAAACGATCAGGTGCCAGATGGAAGGGCTGTAATCTAGCCTATCATCTGCTGTTAAACATCCCTATTAATGGAAATAATCCATTAGTTACTCATTAGATGCATAATCCCATGCAAACTAACTCAGTAATATGATTTAAAAATGTGAACATTTTTGTGTGTGAGCACACTGTATTTGACATCAGATTCTCTGCTCTTCTGTAAACTGAAAATGAAATAGCTGTAGGGTATTTCCTCAGAGCTATAATGGCTTTTAATACAAGCTAAAGCAATGACATGAATTGGATAACTTCCATACTCCCTTAAGCCCAATATGAACAAAGAGCAGCAACGATGAAAAAAGCACCATTTGTCAAGTGCCATATTGGGCTGCAGATATTATTGCTGTTTTTCAGAAATGTCACTGCAGACAAATAGGAAGAAAAGCCAGTTCCTTAATCCACCATGATTTTCACTCAGCTATCACCTCTTGGCCTACATTGTGTACTTGTTGCAGTACATTAGTTAACAAGCAAGGTGCTGGTGGAGTCATTACGCTCTCCAAAGTTTGTATTTCACTCTGTCTCTTAATGTCTCAAGATTTAGTTTTTCCTTCTGGCTGACAATGTCATTCTCTGCCTTTGCAAAACACATGCACAGAATACTCAGATACCCCTCTCACTTTTATCTGCTTACTATCAGCCACTCTCAGTTCATCACAGAAGGGAGCCAAATAACATCATTTGTTCATTCACAACTACAGTCACTGACATTCTATTCATCACTGTTAAAAAACAAGTGTTTCTATACAGGCTAGGATGCATAAGGAAACACCAGGTATCATATTTACCCTGTAAGTGGAATATGTCCATGGTGTCCCTCCTAGCCTTGGAATAACTAAGGTCTATGCTTAAGACAGTTTAAAATCATCTCACCTCAATGAAGATTTCCATAGCAGCTAAGCAAAGAAGATGAACCCATAACCTTACTCAGCTAAGGTATTGCTGAGTACCAGGGTACTGCTTTTTATATGTAAATACAAAGTTTTTGTTTAATACTTAGTTTTTACCCACTAGGACATTACATTCACTTAACTGAGGATATGGAGACTGTCACTGCACTTCATCAAACCATGCAGATTGCAAAGGGTTGCTGGAAGTTCTGGCAGAATATCCTGTTTTGCAGACACAAATAGCGCTGAGCAGAAATGAAAGGCAGGGGCAGTGTGGAAGGGGATGAGTACAAGGATGTGTCTCTGGGACCATGAAGCTGACTTCTTTGGCTAATAGCATACACTCCACTGTTCTCAGATCCTGTTTAAGCATACCAGCTCATCTCATGCATCTTTACGAAATGCAACTTCCGTTTCAAAAGCTGCTGGAGAGAGTTTGTGAAAAAATCTAATAAGGTTACCCAAAGTTGACAAGTCAAATGATTATTTTTGTTAAAAGATTTGAGTTTCTTGGAAATGTTAGATCAAGTTTGCCTCTGCTGCTTTTATTTTTTTTTTACAAAAAAGCAGTTTGATATTTACATTGAAACAGGCTGAAGCTGAAAACCAGCCTGAAGGGAAAAAGGACATAATATTCCCTCCTTAAATGAATCTGCCTTCTAGAAACAACTTCATGTAAACATTCCAAGGCTGGTATTTACATAACTTCATAGGCAGGTTTGACTCTCAGAGAGCTTGTGTCTGGGTGGGGGGAACATAAACTAAAAAAGGGAAAGATCCCATACAGGCTGATAGCTGTGGGATACTTGGTTGTGCTGTGCTTTGCCCTGATGGTGAATTTGTGAGAGCCGATAAGTTCAGAAGGCTCCGTCTTTCTTTTTGTTTCCCTTTTTTGGAATTTTACTAAAAATAGGCATAGCCCTCCCCTGAAATGGCTCTCTGCACAACTTGCTTTCATAAAGCATAAAGTAAAACTCTTACAGTCTGAAAAAATACATCAGTACTCAAGACAGCATTTCCAACCAGTCCATAATTCCTATGGTGATGGGTATCAGCACCCAGTAAACAAGTGCAGTAAATATCTAACTCTGTTAACATAAGGAGCAAGACATTTCTCTGCTTCTGTCTGCTTGTGGAATTGCCTCATTTTATCTCAGGATAGGAGAAGGACTAATGACATGCTCTAATACTATAGTCACATAGAAATCCATTTTCCTCTCGTGCAAAACTTTTCAAGATTTCATCTTCTGAAAGAAACCAAATTGTTTTGGGGTTTTTTTTCCCCCAGAGCTGCCTTTAAGAGAAACTGAAAAAAAGAAGTCATGTCTGTAATGTGTCAGATATCATGGTAACAATATTTGTGCAGGAGCTAGAAAAGCCAGACACAAGTGTCTGCTCCTTCTTCACCATCTCAGTTGAATGCTTCAGGCATGTAGGATGTGACATTATGAGGTCTCTCTCCCACATGTAAATGAATCATAGTGCAACCTGCTTCAGACCCTTCTGAGGATAGATATCAGGGTCTGAATCAAAAGTGACTGTTGTCTGTAAAGCTTCACTACTCACTACTATGCCAGAAACCATGGAATGTCTGAGACCTAGAAGTACAGGAAAAATAAAACACTTGGCCTGGTGGACAAGGCAATGAATTATTCAGTTCTACCTTTGCTTCTATCACAGACTTTGCTGATGGTACAGAAACTTATTACAGGTATTGCTTAGCACAGACAAGATGAAATAGGAGAAAGATGATGGCTACAATTGTAGACAAAGGCAACACGTAATTTCTTACCAATTTATTCATACATTCATGAACCTATGCTAATTGCTACAGAGAAAAATGACAGCCACAATGCAGTAACACCAGTAGCCTGAAAACTTCATCAAGGTTTGAAAGCTTAAACAGTTCCACTTCATTGCTTCTCAAAAAGCAAATTCCTCATACTGTTTCCAAATAACTGTTTATTATCTAAATACAATAAAAGAGAAAGCAGTTTTGGCTTAAATTTGATGACAAGCCGAAATTAGAAAACAAAATGCCATACAAGTCAGTTATTTGAGTTTGTTTGTTTGAGAACAGTTTTTAATAGCCTTTATTTTTTCATTGAAAACAACTGTCATTTTGTTGCAACATCGCATATTTAGATTCTAAATCATGCAGAGATCGTCCTCTAATTGAAAAAAATCCAGCCTCCTTCTCAAAACAACAACAAAAAACCCCAGGAAATTCTCACTCTTACATTCCAGTCAAGAGCGAGCTAGCATATATAAGCACACTCAGAGCTTCAATAATGCAACATAGTGCACTGATAGGAACTTGGTATTTGAAAACAGCTTGGCTGGAGGAAAAAACAATTCCATAACAGTTTAGTAGCACAGTGTTTGAGCAGTTTCTGCAATTAAAGCAAATCCGAGCAGAGCAGAAGAGCTCCAGTAGAGCTTATAAATAGAGCTTACAAACAACCCAGGTCACATGAATTCCACTAAAAGCTCTGGTGGGAGCAAGACAACAATGTTAGTTTCTTAAACGTAGATTTAATTTTCAGATTTCTTATGTCCTGCAAGAACACCTACAATTAAATGCAAAAATGCTGTGCCCAAGTGTGTAGGAACAGGAATCTAAACTAGGTTACTAGACTATCGCCCGTTCCCTTATGTACGAAAATACTGTCAGGTCATTTAGACATTCAGGACCTTCAAATTATTTCAGTGGGAATAACTGGGTGCTATGTGCTTTTGCACATTAATTAAGTCACTGGATTTAGGTCCCCATTTTATAGAGAAGAAAATTTGGTCAGTGCTTTTATTGCATGCCTAAGATCTGCAATTTCTAGTCAATGACTTAACTGGGAATTAACGATGCACGACACCTCTTCAGTTCAAGGCCACACTGCAAAAACTGTACTAATTTTTCTCAGTACGAGACAGTCAATAAACATTTCTGTCATCTTCTGTCAACATACAGATATGTAGGATTGACTGTATGAAAAACACATGGAAAATACTGTTCTGTGCCAACATTAACTCAGAAAATGTGAGTATGGTGTGAGCTGTAAAGTAACTTGGCAGAGATTCAAAATGCATACCTGGCATTTGCTAAACAGTGCTAAAATGAGCCTTAAGGAGAGGCAATTTAATAAATTAGAGTTTCTCCATTGCTCTCTTTATACATACAGTAACTGAATTTTCTTTGCATGTGTGGAGGCAACCAAACTTCGGAGTCACCAAGTTAAATATTACATAGCCTTTTTACTTCAGCCTAACTTGGCTGGTGGGCCTTGTGCCACAGTTATTCACCCTTGGACCCCAATCCTGAGGAATGAAGGCAGCACCTTTCATTATTCAGAGTTTCAGAGAAATCATATCTAGGTCTTAAAAATAGCTCATGGCAATTTTATTTGCATATACTAAAAGAGGAAATTTTAGCTTCTAGTAGAAAAAAGGGGTTTTTTTCCTCTTGAAAAAGTTTGGTCAGAAGCTGCCCTGGCAATGTAATTCATATTGTTCCAACACTCTAAGTACTTGCATCCACTGTGCAGAAAACTTCTTGGTTCTTGCATTAGCCAGGTAGAGAAGCATGAGTCTTCTGGGAAATGAATGGGACTGAAGAGAACTGGTTCGAAGAGCCTCTTTGACCCTCAAAAGCATCTCAGGTTCTGCCAGGGAACAAGGAGGACAGCAGCAGCACACTCACCAGTTCATAGCTGCTACATGACACTCTTATTTCTGTAGTTAAAAGAACCTGTTTGACCTGGTCAGTTACTTCCTTAGTAATGGATTTCTTCCCTTAGAAAGTAGCAAGTTTTGTATTGAGGACAAAATCAATTGCCATGAAGATTGAAACATTTTATCTTCATTCCTGCTCTGTTTCATATTACATTGATAGAATGGAAATCAAAAAGGTGGAATTGTTTACTAATTTAGTTACATAGTATCTAAACTGGATGAATCAATTTTAATGTTTTAATGGAATTTTCTTAAAATGGTGCTTGCAGACTTGGGTTCTCTGACAAGCAAGTTTACCGAAGAGTAACTAACCCAACCGTGTGCTAATCACTTGGCCACTGACTTTAAGTTTGCCATGGTAGAATCCCCCCAAGTATGGAAAAGAATATATAGCATGATAAGAAGTCCTGTCTGACATATTTACTTTTAAGATACATTGTTCCAGAGATGCCACTGCTCAGCCTTGCATTCAAGTAACAACAGCACTGAGAAATTAGATCTAGAAAGATAACAGTTCAGCTTTCCAGGAGATTCGATCTGGACAGTGTCAGTGGTGACATTTTATTAACAACTGTCAGCAAGAGAACGCATCATTGCTTAACCAAAAACGTGTTTGACATGAAATCAGACGTTTAATATAGTAGCAGATATAAAAGATTTATATCAGCAAGATATCAACTACTGCTGAATCATGTATTTTGGGCTCCTTTACTTGAAGGTATGTGGAGGAAGATTTTTTCTTTGATAGAACTTTATTTTAAACTGAGCAGAGGAACATACATTTGTGCAAACTCTGTGCTGGATCATCCCTTCAACATATGTGATTTGGGTAGGAGAACAGAGGGTTTAACAAGTGTTACTCAGATGAGGGAGTCCAGGATGTCCTGTTAGGTTTTCATACCACTGATGATGACAGGTGATAGTTGCCATTTCTTAATATTTACTGGAAGAAGTGCTGTGAATGAGCCCTACAAAAAACAGTAGGCATTTTTTCCCAAACACTTTAATCCAATGCTTAGATTTAGGAGGGTTATTTTCTAAAGCATTAAAGCCACTTCTTTTCTCAGTAGCAATGCTTGGGATACAGTTTCTTCCTACTACAGTAAGTTATGTTGCACAGCTCAGCCTTGGTGAAGTTTAAAAAATAGCACCTGTTTTAATATGCCTTTTTCCACAGCAAATCTTGAAAAAAACCCACCTTTTGGAAAGCTTGCATTTTATGTAAATTTTTGGGATGTCAGTTTAAAAAACCTATAGTATTCTGAATATCACATGCAAACTAATCATAAGACTGAGGATCAAGAAAGTTGGGTTCTAGACCAGCAAATGAATGTGCCTGATCTTGGGCTAATTACTCCAGCTATGATTTACTGTGGTTTTGGTCCTCAGCTTAAGAGACATTAAGGAGGACAACATCTTAGGAATTGTGGAGTAGTAACAGATTTTTTGAAAATGATAATATTTATTTATAAACCTTCAAATTATTATTTACATTTAAAAATCTCAAGCAACACTTTGATTTTTCCACACTCTGTTGGGCCAAAAGATTTATTTAATAGTCACTTAAGATTTTGCAGGTGGCCTTAGTAATTGAAATGAGCAATTCCCTTCAAGCCTAATTTGAAGTAACTTCTGATTTCAATGGCAACTGGGTGCCCAAATCCCTTTACAGCAGATGCTTTTGAAGCTCCCTAGATAGATGTTCAAGTGGTGAGAATTTTTAGCTTAGTACTTCTGCTGCAGGGTTATGTCAAACTAGGAGAACCTTATATTATCCACTGATTGTTTTGGCATAGCATGGAGTATGCAGTATGGTAAATAATGAAAGGTTCCAACTTTCCACTGCTCCTTCTAGTCTCTTATATCTGTGCAGAAGACTTTGTTATTCTAACTCTGTAGCTTTCCACTTCCACCTAGCAAAGACATAAGTGACAAGCCTAATCAGTACAGTCAGTGAAGAATGAACCAGTTCCAACATAAAGAGGTGTCCTTCCTCCATTCTTCCTCAGGATTGATTTTACTCATATTCAAAGCTGGATCCCTTTGTTATTCTCAAAAACATCATTTATTCTATTTATCACTACAATGTTGCATTCTGCAGAGTCATAATTATTACTAAATTCTGTTGACAGAGTATTAATTGTAAGCAAAAAGAAATACATCCTAATTTGCTAGCATGAGAGCAATCCTTCTGCACATGAACACTGCAAGCATCCATTTGGAGATATTGTTAAGCACTGAATGCTACCAACCTGCCTTCATAGATATTTTTCTGAGAATAACTGCTTATTCTAAACCAGAGTCTACTATGTATTGCATTGCAGAAGACGTAATGCGCAACATTTTACTTACTGTTGGATTTCTGTAGCTTACAAAACCCAAGCTTCCAGTAATAAAATAACATTGTCAGATGACCTCGGTCAGCAACTATTCTCACAGTGAGACAAATTCTAGAGATTAACATACTGACAACATGTATTCCCTTTCACAAAAAGAACTGTATTGATCTTTGCTTTCAGTAACTAAAAGTTAATTACTTTCCTGAAGGTTTCCACTAGGGCCAAAACCAAGGATCACTTATAATTTATCTGATGGGAGAAAAGGTTGACATAGCTGCTAACCATGAAATTTGACTTGTGCTTTCTTACAGAAAATGGAAAATAGGGATTATTTTTTTTCCCCTGAGAAGTATTTCTAAACATGACAGAGAGTATAAAGCTTCTGTGCTCCATACAGTATATTCTCTTGTGACTGAATTCACTACTCAAAATTCAGAATTTAATCAGTGGGATTATTAGGAATTTTTGTTGTTTATTTCTTCAGTATCATTCCTTACACTCTACTTGCCATTAGGACTGTTGAAGAGTTGATGTGGCAACAAAGACTAGAAGATCAGAGTAAAAATTTATCTCCTTATTAGATTGGGACATGTTAATTCACAGCCATTCGTTATTAACCTTCTTTTCAAGAGAAATACAGTAAATATGCACAAGTATTGGACTTGTGAAGCCCATTTTCTTTCAGGTAAGGAATCTTAAAATATCTATATCTGAAAGGGATTTCAGTTTAAATTGGAACTGTGAATTCTACTGGATCAGTTTTGTATATTTTGCCCCTGACAAATGTACAAATATAACACTCATTTCAGGGAGATAAATACTCACAGTTCTCAGAGACAATAGATGAGATGTTAAAAACCACCTGTGGAATCTCTGCAGCCAAATCCTTTTAAAATTAAATACATATTTTTTCCAAAATTTTCCAAAGGGTCTCCCAAAGCCCAGCTTTCTAACATGCTCTCTTGTTACCTTGATGTTTTCAGTGCAACAGGAAAGATGTTTTAAAGGTATTTTGAAAAAAAAAGCTTATGGTAAGTTCAAGAGTTGCTAGCTTCTTTTTTGCTATATATATATAAATCCCTATATCCAAGTTCCATTAAAATCAACAGCAAGATGACCAGCAGTTTCAGCAGGATGTGGATCAGGTCATATACTTTCATATTGAGACTTAGTTCCCAACTCACACTTTCTCCTGGGAAAACTGCAATTGATAACACTGCTGTGAGGATGAGAGGAAATGTATGTGTTGGCATGCATAGAAAACACTATTCAAAACACTATCCCGTAGAGCTTTAAATGGTTTTAAACCTTTTTTTTTTTCTATTGATGTTCAAGAACAAAATGATTGTCCTTAATTGCTATTATTTACAGCATTTGAAGTTCAGGCGCAGAGGTGAAGCATGTTGGTGTGTCCCTTCCCACACCCCCAAAATGACTGACTGGAGGCAAAGACATATGCTCAGCCAGCAACTCAGAAATAGCTGTAGCTCAGGGCATAGCTCTATGTAAGTCAACAATTCCTGAAGCACAATTATTACCTGTGATCATCAATCAGTACAAAACTGCACTGAGTTCTGTTGAAAGCAGCTGAAAATTTTCCATGGTGGAAAATCAGATTATAGTTGTTAGGGGTTTTTTTTGAGAGAGATTACTGGATAAAATATTTCATGTTTCCATTAGAACTGAGTCTTCACTTCTTTCTGAGGACCTCACATGATGGGCATCTTAGATAGACAACTTTCAAAAACCAGTGTTTGACTTAAGAGATATCTGCATCCCATGGACACTTTTCTTTCAAAACCAGTAGTGGTATTAGGAATATCTAAGCTGACATTATTGTGCTGCCTTTACCATTTAAAGTTTCCCCTTAATCAAATGGTTGTATGCAGAATGGCAGCTGGGGGAATTTCTGTCTGATTTGCTATTTCAGAAAGCATTAAAAGCAAATAAAGCATCTAGGCTTAAAACATGAAATGTAAAATAGACCAAACAAGTCCCTGTGGTCATGGAAAAAAGGACAGATGATGCTACAGGACATTTCAGTCAAGATACCTTGCCTACCAATGGTAAGACAGTATATTGTCTACACGGGACACAACACAACTTGAAGCAAACTGCTTGAGAATTTCTGTGCTATTTGTGAGGCAGCCAAAAATAGATCTGTGTCATAAATTTATTGTACCATTATGGAAGCAGAGAACAGAGCAGGCTAGGTCCGCACTCTCAGTTGCAGCACTTACTTTTGATCCCCACAAGGCAAAGACTCATTTCACATGAGTCACATGCAAGGGGTAAAGAAACAGCACAAGTTTCTGATACTATGCCTGCAAACAGAAGGGAATTACCACAGAATCCCAAAGCAGTCTTTTGATTCCACTGAAAAGGAACTAATCAAAATCACTGTCACTTACTCTCTGTTGGCAGCACAGGGGGAAGTGTGGTCTTAGGCTTCTTGGTCGTCTTCTTCTCAACAGGCTTTGAGGTCTTTGTGGATGAGGCATCTGCAATCAAAGCAAATAATAAAATACTAATCCTCTTTAAAAATCAATAATGAAAAAGCTTCCTATTACATCAGTTTGGTTTGGATCTTTCTGCAAAGTTAGAGAAAATTGCTGTCCTTTTGCTTTTTAAGGAAGATTTTCTGCATAGTGTTGCTGGAAAATGTCATATTCTAAAAGGAAGCAGGAGCAGAGAGAGAGAAACCCTCTACAACAGCAGCTGCACTGAGAACCTGAGAAAGCAATGAGATGAGATGCATCATTCAAGATGATAGTTCTATTTTAACTGAATAGAACAAAGTACAATGTGCTCAAAACTGCTTTATATGGTGCATGGGAGAGGGAAACAGAGGCATATTTAAAGCATGATTTAATCCAAATGAATCTCTTGCCATGTCATCCTTCTATTCCATTGTCTACGTCATCTATATAGATGAACACATTTTGAAAAGTAGCATTTCCTCTGTATGTTTCAATCCTTCCAAGAAGATATTATTACACATTGATTAATTTCTAAATAAATGGCAGAAGGGACATTACAGAACTCAAGTTTCATGGATTTCATTAGTCTTAAGATTGCACAGCTGATTTCCAGCAAGTACTCAGCCCTGCAGGCTCCACTGACAGAAGAGAGTCAGTACAAGTTCTCTTCCACCTGTATTCCATATGATATAGACATATGTAACTAAAAGGTGAAACCTTTTTTCAGCAAGGTTATACCAGGCTGAGCATGTCATATAATGCAAATCCTAACAAGCCCCACTTTAGGTTGTTTGATCCTGACGTTTATCTGTGGAAGAAAGATCCCAAATCTGGATGATGATCGCAGCAATAGCTGTATCGATTTACAGCTTTCAAATATTCAGCTTTCAGAGGATTTGTGCATGAGATAGCTGTTTGAAATTTAGTTAACAAAGATAACAAACATTATGGAAACACCTGTCTCAGTCACCTACTTCTAGGTGCCAGAAAGTGAAAGTTTTTGTCTCTAAGTGTCTTAAAAGTTAACAGGGCAAGATAGAACCTCCTAGAAAGGAATTCAGAACAGAGGGCTGTGCTAGATCTCAGTTCAGACACTCAAATTCTATAGATTTGTCCCTGAGATAATCTGACAAATTAAGTCAAACATTCCTCCCATCTAATTTGAGTCTACGTGCGCAAAAGGAATATAATGATATTTAGAGTTACTTGTTGAGTATAAAAATCAGCATCTGGGATGCTGACAGCAGACTGAGTAGAAGGGAGCAATTTTAATCGTTGTTTTAGATCACAATTCTAATTAAAAAAGAATTGTCATTCCCTCTGCCAGTCACAGACATGGGACATCAAATGGTGTCTCTCCTAAATGATTAGAGTTTGCTGTGGTGCCATTCCTCAAAAACTTTTTCTCAGCTGTACGAAACAGCATGCCAGTATGGAATGGAAAAGACAGATGAGGCAGCCAGTATCAAGATAAGGAATGTGGTCATTCTGGTGTGCAACATTATGGAGCAGTGAGCTAAAGCCACGGGTGCCACCACTGGAGTGAGCCAGACAGTTGATATAACACCATTCACATCATCATGCAACGAATATGTCATGAGCTGACAGCCTCCCATGATCAAGACTTTGCAAGCCAAAGTCTACCTCCAACATTCTAGAGCATACATTGCCCAGCAGGAAATTGGAAGTGGAAAATATATAAGAGAGGCTTCAGGATGAAAAGCAACTGTTTGAAGGAGATCAGAAGACAAAGTCAAAGGAAAAAACTCATAGGTGACTGAGACATTTGAAAGATGCTAGGGCAGCTCTGTAGACCTACTGTGTGCTAAGCACCGGATCTGATTGCTTAATAAACACTCTGCATCTGTGATAGTTAAGGTGTTAAAGAATGCATACAGCTCACAAGCAAATTTTCATGAGTAAGACTATTGCTCTAAAACCCTTGTAGAAATACAGTAGGCAACAGGAGAACACAGATTATTCCACAAAGCAGTCAGAGCCCTTGGATCTCTCTGTTCTCTGCTCATGCTCCTTTATGGTCGACACTGAATTGTGTGTTGAACAAAAAGTGCAGAAAGGAACAGGGCAGTTCATTTTTGTATGTGGTTCATAAAGGCTGGTATTTGGAAATAATGGGGGGGAGGAGGAAGTTCTATGGAAGACTTTTCCTGTATCCAGAAAAGTACTTACCTTCTACCAGCACTTTGCAAGCACATTCAGCTTTTCCTGCTGCATTCTCAGCTATGCATTTGTATTCACCCCCATCTTCAGGCATGGCCTTCTCAATGGTAAGCGAACACAGTGTTCCTAACAGAAAGAAAGGAGAGATCAAATGGGTGTTACACTGCAGTTCACAAAAACCTTAGTGCTCTTAAGGAACAGAATGCATCAAGTGATCCAATCCTTTACTACAGGTGATCTTCACTGCTAGGAAAATGATGTTCTGTCCTTAAAAATTCAATACCAGATTTGAAACCTTATTAAGGCTAAATAAAATAAAAACACATTGATAGATAAATTGAATCTTATTGCTGCTGCCTAGGATACTCAAATCTGTCCCTTCAGTCCTAAGGTAGTTAATAGATGAGGGTAGAGAAGACCCAGAGAAGAATATCTGCTTCTGTTCTTTGCCTTATAGCAGGAATAAGAAGTCCTCACTCAGATGATATTTTCCCAAAAGTGTTAGTAGCGTAGGGCTGTAAATAAGTGGGATTCAGTTAAATGGCCATCTGCAATATTTTGATTCAGCCTTATCTCTAGCAGTCCCATGAGCATCCACATGTGAAAGTAGAACTTCAGCTTAGTACCCAAGTTTAAAAATGGCACTGAGACACATTTCCTCTTTGCTTGAATTATTTAAAGTATCTGATATTGTAAAACATCCATTTGGAAGTCAGTGCCAATAATATCAGTGCCAATCAAATTTGTCTCTGTAACAAATCCGTTTATTTTCAAACAAAAAGCAAAATTTGACTTCGTTGGGTTTGAAGAAACAGGATGTAACATAAGCTCTGCAGTTACCAAGGGAAGCTTGGTATGACCCAAGGGAAATACATTTCCTCTTAAAAAATAAAGCCCTGTGAATCAAAACAGAAGCTGTTCTCAGTAATTGAAGGGTAAGGAAGGAAAACTGTGGTTTACCTAATCCCTTACATGCACTTGCATTGCTTGGAACAACAAAGTCCTTTGCTTGCCTGGGAGAACCCAAATTAAAACACTCCAGACTTTCCCCTTCCAAATATGCTCCATTAAGTGAGAGTGAAGTGTGGGCTTGCTTTCTCCTTCCTCACTGGAAAGCCCGTCCCGTCCTAGACACAGACTGTGACATTGTGCACTGCCACCCATCACTGTTAGCTTGCCCAGAATGCCTCCACCTTCCACCTATTTCAGCCACAGTAATACCCTCTCCCTTTGCTCCATTTACTTCTCTCACAGTCCCTCCTAATTAATGGCAAGGTTGGACAGATGAACTTTTTTAGACATTTCCCCTGTGTCCTGAGACATAAGGACATTTCCCGTCATCTCTTGCTATTTGCCACCTTTCTCTCTGTGCTAACTGGAGGCTGCCTTCTGCATTCCAGAGTGCCTGCCCCCAGTTTCCCCATCAAATATATCCCTTGTGATGTGGCAGATGGCACAGGAACAGGTGACACCGGTCCTTGAAAAGGACCTCAAAAGGTCCTTGAAAAGAACACCCCTCTATCAGAAGAGCTGTGGGAGTTTACTGGCTCCCCTTGGAAACCAGACCTCAGTTAGATGGCAATTATGCTTTTGTCATTCAGATTTTCCCTCATTGTAAACTGGATGCTATTATTCAAGACAAATCTCATAAAAAACATTCAAATGATTCACAACAAATTTGGTTTGTCAGACACACACAAGGGTTAGAAGTAAATGAATTTTCCCCTCCTCCTCATCCTCTACAAGGTCAAGAAGCTCTAAATAATCACTATTTTCCCCCTGAGAAATGATGTGAAAACTATCTCAGAAGAGGAGCACTGACCCCTCACTCACATGTGTTGTGCTCAGCCAACCACAGGGTGAAAAGAAAAGCCACGTGCCTTCCCTGAGGCAACTCTTCCCCATGAGTCAGGCTGAGCCAAAAATGTCACGAGCTGCAGTTCAGTTCAGTTCAGTTTAGTGCAGTTCAGTTCCTCCCCCAGATGGAGGAGGGACACTAGAAAAGTATTCTTGCAGGCATCTAGCAAATAAAAAATCATATGTCTCTGTGGTTTAAAGAGACAATTGAAGAGAAAGCCAAAGATAACTTCCAGTCTAAGAATTTGTATAAATCTGTGTAACATGCATAGAAAAGATCGCACATTAGAACCTCAAAATGCTATTGCAAAAGAACATAAAAGATAGAACAAAGACACATACATGTGAAGGAGATCTCTGGCCACCTTACTGCAGGGAAGGCATCTGGCTTGTAAGGGTAACTGATCCTTAACAAATAATGGATTAAGAGACTGCAACGAAGCAGCATTTACTTTATTTTCTGCTGGAGTTTCCTACCTGCTCAAAGGCTCTTCCTCAGCACACTGCAGCAATGTAAATTAACACCTTATAAGAATCACTTCCTTATGCAACACATACAAACAGAAACATCCCACCCTAACAGTAAGTCATTTCTTACAGTTACATTCAAATCTAGAAGCAAATCCTAGGGTTTTTTCATGATGAACTTTCACTTGCCATGTGCATTCAGTGCTCAGTTAGTCTTGCAATCTGCCCTGGCCAGGCTGTGTGGCAGAGGTCTGATCAAAGCTGCATTTGGCTTATTCCACTGGAAGCAGAGTCCTCATGAAATAATGTCAGTCTTACTGTTTCCAAAAGGTATTTATATGTGTTGAATTTTAATGAAGTTATTTCGTGAGGAAGATGAAAGAAATCTGGTTTTTTTAAGGGCTGCATACTTTTCCTCCTGACTTGCATCCCCCCTACAGCAATAATCTGTATCCTATGTTCCTCCACTTTTTCATACTCCCCAGCAACTACACTGGAGCAGCACACACTAAGTACAGAGGGACTGCTGAGGTTGTTGCTACCATCAGATGCAATGATGGTATTCTGCCCTCAGTGGTGGGGTGAAGCAGAAATGAGATAATTTAGGTCATGCTCCTTTATTTCGCCACTGCTCTTCATGAACCTGTGGACTACTGGGTTTTAGTGTGAAATTGGCCAATGGTTCAAAAAAATATCAGCCAGGCTGGGTCAGGAGTAGAAGCGAAGGCTAAAAGAGCACATGGCTATAGAAAATTAATTTTCTTGGAAAGCAAGGAAAAAAAAAAAGGTAAACAAGCAAACCTTGGTGAGATTTCATAAGGACAGGAAACTCCCCAGTAGGCCTATGTTCTGTGATCTAGAGCTACAGTCAATTCCCGGGGCTAGAAGGCCAAATGTCTATCACCAAAGTATTTGGTATTTCCTCTGCAAAAACCCTTCATGACCTGAAACAAGCTTATTTTCTGAGAACTGCAAGAGAGCCCAGACTGGTTACTCCAGTTGGGTATTCTGAGTCCTTGGCACTTCACAAATCACAGTCAACTAAAAGAATTTGCCATCCATTTTGTCCCTTCATCCCTCTATTTTATTTTTAGCTTTATTTTTCCAGCCCACGGACAATCTTTAAGACAGTGTTACCAAGTGCAGGATTGGAGTAAACATGAATACTGGGATCTTCCGCTTTGAAATCAGAACTGGTGCAGCTCTAGAAAAGACCTTAACAGTTACAGAAGCTGACAGTTTACTGGAGGGTCTGGTTTAGATACATAAAGCCTTTCCCTTGTACTTTGAGCTATTGAAGGATTTTCTGACTTACTCAAAAATAGTGCAAGCCTGTTTAAAATATCTCTGGGTTTCTGCATTCTTTCCATGAAACTTTGCAAAAAGTCAACTTCAGATATAAAACAAATACACAAACCAACAAAAAAAGGCTTCTGAGTCTAATTCCCCACACTGGCATGTAGCTGGCCAAACTCCTGAACATCTATTATTCAGACTGAATTTTTTGTCTTTCTCATTTGTATCCCATAGGATAAAGGCATTCTATGGAGTATTTATGCAATATTAATAAATACGAGCTCAGGAGAAATTGTGCCTAAGGGGCCATTACAAATTTCTTAGGGAACTTGTTACCCTGCACTGTTAATTTTCTAATAAATCACAAATTTCTGGAAAAATGTAAATATGTGCTAGTGCCACAGTCATGTTTAAAAATGGCAAGTGGGCTGACCTGGAAAATATCGACTAACTTACAATAACAACAGCCAAAGTAGTGAAAAATCCCACAGGGGTTTCAGAGAAAAAAAATCAACAACCAAACTTAATTATTGCTAATCAGTAGAGTTTTAAGGAAAAGAATGTAAGAAATTACTTTCATTATTCATGAGATTAGACATCTAACTGGCAAATGTATCCATGTCAAGGTAATTCTTTTAGTCTTTGCTGAAATATTTGTGTAGTCTCACATTATTCTGCTTGTAATTATATTGCTACATTAATGAAACTCATTTAGGAAGAGTTAGACCTGCCAAAATAAAGATCTCACGATGAGCTGGTAGTAGGAAATCATCACTTGGTATGTTTTTGGTGGATTTCCTCTGTGATCAGACCAGGACCAAAGTTATTCAATATTTTAATCTGCGATGTAGAAGTATTAATAAATTAATGCTGAACTTACAGACAATAGAAAGAATACTGGAAAGCAAAAAAGCAGTAGGGAAAAAACCAGGACAGTCTTCATAAACAGTCTCATTTACTTTTTGACCTGAGTCCTATTGACTCAAAGAAGACAGGGCTTCAGATCGTGAAATGACAAGCACACATGGACAGGAAGGCAGGCTCTATTTTCAAAAGGTTTAAAGGCTTAATACAGAAGTAACAAACATGAGCTCCACTTTGTGAAGTAGAAAGAGGACCAGTGACCTCCAGTTCGCACAGCAATAGGAAGGTGACCTCCATCTCACTGATGCTGATACTGACATACAGTTCTGCTGCCTCTTTTATAAATAGGATAATAAAGGAACAAACAGCAAACAAAGTGGAGATTCTAAAAATAAAATAATAACAATAAAAGCAAAACAATCAAACAATAATAAATAACCCCCTACAAGAAACCACACACACAAACACAACAACAACAAAAAAAAACAAACAAAGAAAAAATGCCAAACACCCAAACAAACAAAACCAACCAACCACAACAAAAAGACCAACCAAAAATCCCCCCCACAACAAACAAGCCTCCAAGGACTGGATAAAGTGCATTATGGATAGAAAGTTGTTAAGAGCTTGAAGTGTCAAGTTTTGAATAAAAGAGAGCGAGGTATCTTGATTTCAAAGTGAAAGCCATTCTGTTGAGTACAAATGAGCTCTTTAGCTTAGCAGAGAAATGAAACAAGTGTATGGAAGAAGAAACCAGATAAATTCAAATTAGAAATAAGACATCGCTTTGTTTCTTGATTTAAAAACAGAACATTTATAAGAATAATTAGACATTGCAATAAATTACCAGTGATTATAGCAAAAGTCTCTCTTTTACTTTTATATTTACTTTTTTTTTAATTTTTACTTTTATATTTAAAGCTACACTGCATGCACTTCTGGAAGAAGAAAGATTCAGACAAAAATGGCAGTATAGAGGGAAATTCTGCGGCATGTGACAAACATGGAGTTGTGTCATAACTGAGGCTCAGACAATCTCCCTAGCCTTAAACTTCCTGAAGAAGCTTTCTTTAAGCTACAGAATCCATCTACTTTCAGCAGTACAAAGAGTTATGTTAATTATGCACCAAACTCTTGTTCAAAGTTAATCAAAAAGAAATCAGAAAAGTCATGGCAGATCGTAGTTAAACTGACAGCCACAGACTTGCACAACTGATAGGCAGATTTAGGAGTTAAGTCACAAGAAAGTTGTTAAGGCATTATTGCTAACAAGATTACCCACTCTCTATGCTGCCAAAACACTGAGGAAGAAAAAAAATCCCGCCTCACCAAAAGCAATACCAACTCCAGGCGTTTTCTAAGCTACACCATCATTGCTACCTGAGCCTCCATTAAGTAGTTCCTCTTCAATCTAGTCACATGGTACCTAAATCTAGCCCAAAAAAGCAGAGCAAGCTGGTATTAAAAATAGCAAGTTTGCCAGTTTTGATGTACATTCACTATGCATCTCAATTCCACAGTCTAGTAAGGATGCCAGCTTCCAAACCCCTTTCACTGTCATCTTTTAGAACAGCTTTTCTAATCGTGCAAAAATTTTCTATCTGGATTCTCTATCCAAGAGTGAGTCACAAACAGGACACTAGCACAGGGTGCTGCTGTGCCAAGTACCATACAAATGTTTTTACAAAAATGGTTCCTCTTCTAAAGAGCTCACCATGTGAGGAAGCTTGTTCTACTCAGTTCTACAGCTCCACTATGATGTTTGCTAAAGCCTTCTTAAAAGCTTTTATCCCAAACAAAATGCCCCCCCTAACTTCAAACAAAGAACTCTCTCAAAATCTCTTAACTATATACCACCTATACCTGTCTGTATAAATGCATAATACTCTAATTTATGAGTATCCTCTTTTGTTTGTTTGTTACAGTTACCATCTATTTTGAGGCAAAACCCACATTAATAGATATTCCAGGAATGTAGGTAACTGCCCTCTGACAAGTGTTTACAAGAAAAAAAATATAAAATTAAAGCATTAATATGCTCCTACCAGGTCTGACATGCTCATAAAAGAAAGACGGTTTAAGAGCTCCCTTTGTCTTAAAAATGATATTTTAAGGAACAAATCACTCATGACAATCAACTGCCAGAACACCATTTGGGGAATTATTAAAAGTAATAACAAGATAAACAAGTACTGATGTTCATGGTTTCAAAGGGAAGCAAAACAGCATTAATAACTGAAATGTAAAATGGAAGGTATGAGATTGATAGATATGTTGTGATTGTGACATTCAGCACAATGCTGTCCAGATTCTGACTTCTAATTGCTAATGTAAACTTAGCCTTGGAATAGCAGAATACATTGTAAGCCCTCGATTGAGCACTAGAATACAGCACAAATAAGTCTGAAGATGAAGGTATTTTTTGGAGCAGGATTGAATTTTTCCTTTGCCACAGACCTTACTAATCAGTGATTATTCTGACCCTGGTGTTTGAATTCAGGCTTGCCCAAAGGTACAGAGGTGGGGCTAACATCCCCCCCTTCTCTTGCACGCTAATGGCTAAACTGATTTGGGCAGGCAATGCAATCTTAGCCTCTTCAAACACAGAGAAAATGTGTGAAGAGAGTTGTTTCTAACAGGTGAAGGGCCTTACCACCAGCTAGGACAAATATGCCAAGGAAAGTTACTTTCAGTGAGTAAACACATAAAGAGACTAGTTAGTTTGCCTATCATGCAAACTTGTACACACAAGTACACTTTGAAGTTTGCCCTTCCTGGCCAAATAGGTCACTTGCTTTATCAGGTGGGCATGTTCCTGATACTAGATTTGATATATTTATCTTCACAATATATTCAGCAGCAGGAGACGAGCAAACTGCTACCTCTTCTTCCCTACTGGCAATGAGAGAGGGTTAATTTCTGAAAGACAAACACATGTCATTCTGCAGGTTCATGGGTGACCTACATCGAGCAGTTTGCGGGCCATGGGTCCAGACAAACTAAGGCAGGCGTATATATATACCATATATAATATGGTAAGAAGCAGATGCACACGTCTGACTCCATACAGAGAATTTTCAGGTATCCAATTCACTAACAAGTAAGTTATTCTTCTTTGAGATACATCTGGAAAACTTTCCATACCTGAGAACCAGTGGTCACCACCTATCATCACAGCAGCACAAAACCAGTTGGTGAAGTACCTAAGAACAGACCTTGTCTATCCACTTTCGTAGTGGATTTCATTGCTGAACACAAGAGGAGCAAGGTTATACTGAAGAAACAGAAAATGGCTTTGCAAGATCTAAGCCCATTAATGGGAACTAGGTCTGTTTGCTCTAAATTCCTCTCCTTCCCCACAGACTCAAAATTCTTTCAGCTGAGGATGACTCTAGGGGATTAACTCCAGAGCCCATTAAATGCTGCTCCAAGGTTGGCCAAAAGCACTGCTGCTGAAGGACACGACCCCTGCGGGCATGACAAAGCTGCCTTTTCAGTGTCTGGGGCAAGAGATGGAATCTGGGATTTTGGCATTGGGCTGCTGAGTACTGAATCCAGTGTTAATATTGCTCTCTATGTTTAAAGCTGTTCCAAACACCTTCTGTGAGACTAAGCCATACAGTTTCTCTATTGAACAGTATTTCCTGATATTCATTCTGAATTTGTTATTTCTCAATTCTAGGCTATAGCTCTAATTAATCCTTCCCCTCCCTTGGTTCCTTCAACTATTTATGCATTCCTAATTAGGAGAAAAGAGAGGAATCAATCTCTAAGAAAACTGGAGCTTACTTAAACTAAATATCATGCATACCTAGTTAATTACTTAACAGTTGGCATGAAAGCATCTCACAGGGAGAGCAGCAACATGTTGTTCTCCAAGTGCCACAGCTAGCAGGTACTGTCAGGAAAAAACCTAAACTTATCATCATGCAATGCATCCCCTCAGTGTACCAGAGGGTATGTAATACGGTTTAAAAAGGAGGAGTTCTAATCCTCATTATATTTCTTTCCATTAAAGGAGAAAATTGTAGCATTTACTTCCCTGTCTAAAATGGCTTTCTAAGATCCTCTGGAAATATGTGCAAAAGAAAGTGTAACTTTCAAGTACCAACAATACTGATTAGCTAAGCCTGATAGTAGTGTAAAAGTGCAGGTACAACTCAAACATAAGGACAGTTTCTTCACTCCCTTGCAAGAAACTGTAACAGTGGATTCCTTATCCAGTGGTGTCCTTCGTTTCTTTACCTCAATGGAAAGTACTGCTAAAGTGTGACATCCTGACAAAATGCCAGCTCTGAGGTGTTATGACCAAGTGTCATGTAGCCCAGACAAACTGGATGGGATAAGCCACATGCCTTGCTCAGTCAGGTGGTAGAGCGTTTCTGTACCTGAGGATAAACACAACCACACTGGAGTTTCAGCTCCACAGTATCATTTCATAAAGTGACTTTGAATTGTGGGATGATAACAGTCCTTCTCTAGCAACTTGGAGCATAGGAGGTTTCAGGTAAACACAAGGAAAAACTTTTTCGTGGTGAGGGTGGCAGAGCACTGGAACAGGCTGCCCAGAGAGGCTGTGGAGTCTCCTTCTCTGGAGACATTCAAAACCTGCCTGGATGTGTTCCTGTGTGACCTGATCTAGGTGATCCTGCTCTAGCAGGGGGTTGGACTAGATGGTCTTTCAAGGTCCCTTTCGAGGTCCCTTGGAGGTCCCTTTTGAGGTCCCTTCCAAACCCTAACATTCTGTTAAAACTTTCAAGACCTGTCTGGATCTGTTCCTGTGTGGCCTGCCCTAGGTGTTCCTGTGTGGGCATGGGGGTTGGACTAGATGATCTCCAGAGGTCCCTTCTAACCCCTACCATTCTATGACTCTATGATAACAGTCAGTTACTCAGATTATTTCAGTCAAGAAAACAGCCTTCAGCAGCACCACAACACTAAAGCTTCGGGACTTTAGGAGGCTCCACCACAGCTCAGAAGCTTTGATAAAGAGATGCTGTCTATCTGATGTACTTTGATGGAAGACATGAAACTTTTAGATGTATCATTTCTTGTCGTTTTAAGCAACTCCAAGAAAACCCATAAAATCTTGCTTCCAAGTTTAAGGCTGACTAAATTGCAGTACCTTACCTTCCTGATCCTGTCAGTCCTTCTAACAAGGATGGCAATTCCACCAGTCAACTTTTTCTCATGTACATGACAGGTACCTGTATTCTATATAGTCCCCTCTGGTGACAATCATCATGTACTCATAAATCAAATTTTTTATGCTACTTCAGACACATGCCAGACACAACACACCTGATACCATTTCCCTCTCTCCATCAACTTACTTTGGTATCCCCTTAATGTAGTACTCAGGTACCTTTTTTCCCCCCACGCCCCATCTGAAGGCAATGTTGTTTCTGACTGCATCTACTTCAAAAGACTCCTCATGTTTCATTGCTCTCATTTAATAATACAGAAAATAGTTTGGATCAAATGAAGAAAGACTCACAATTAGGAGTGCAGATCTCTGTGTCAAGCCATAATTCTTACTGTGAATATGGACTTTTTCACTATAATGTGCAGAACAGTGTTATTCAACAAAAGAGATGTAAAGTTTTCTTTGTATTATCAGTTATCCTCCCTATTTTTCTCTCAAGGAAAATATATTTTGTCTAGCTACAATGTTAACTTTCATACAAAACCAGTCTAGCAGGGTTTGATTACCCAGCATGTGGAATATAAAGAAATCAGTCAATTTGACAACAGTGTTCTTTCAAAGTGTTGTTTCTGAGGACTTTTACCAAATTCTGTACTGCTTTGAAATTAGTTAGAACTTGTCAGGCCAGCGAGGTTCAAATACATCAGTGTCTGTAAAGGCAACAGAAGCATCTGTGATGGGGCATTAAATACACTGGAAATCAATTCTCAACTCTGAGCTTAACCATGTAAATGAAGGTTGTAGTAATTTCTTGCTACAACAAAAACCTCTCTCTGTTTCTGTGTTTCTTATTGCCTTAAAAAGCCCAAAATATTAAACATACAAAAGAATTAAATTAGAACTCACATACCAGCAATAATATTATTCTGTTTTCAATGTTCTAAATCCTTAAAGTTCAGCTTAAATAAACATTATGTACCAGCTCCTTAAACAGCGTTAGAAATGTAAACAGCATTAAAAAATGCAAGAAGTTCAACTTTATGAAAATTACATCTGTGTGCTGTTAAAGGAGAATCTGCAAGAAATGTCAAACAACACCGTTCCTTGTGTACTCCACTGAAATAACAAGAAAGTTGCATCTGGAAACAGTTACAGGCAGAGGACTTAAATAAAGTATTGCATCACCTTTAATGAACTAAATATTATTAATCAAGAGCCAGAGGTAACAGCGTGCCATGCAGCTGGCTTGTAATTCAATTAACTTACCTTCTTGGGAGATGATGATGGACTTTGATGATTTGATGGCTTTGCTGTCTAGAGTCCAGGTGACAGCCGCAGGGGGATCCGAGGAAATCCGACATTGTAAGACCAATTTTTCACCATCTAGTACTTGAGCATCCTGAAGCTTCTCTGTAAAGGAGGGTGCTGTTCCTTTGCTTGCTGGAGGTTTGCTTGCCAGGGGTTTGCTTGCTGGGGGTTTGATTTCAGCTTTTTTCCCAATTATTCCGCCGTCCACCACCGCACACCCATGCTCACAGTTCCTGTCATTCTTCTCTTCTTTTTTCACTGCTGGTTTGGCAACAGGGGCTTGAGAATTGGGGGTTGCATTCTGGGCTTCAGAATTGGTGCGGGCATTTGGTGCTGGGGTGTTAGCACTGCCATTCTCTGCAGGTGGCTTTTTCTTTGAGCCCAGTACAGATCTGAAATCTGTAATGGCTGGTTTAGGAGGTGGCGCTTTCTCTGGCAATGGGGTTTTTGGGGTGCCTTTCTTGGCCAGCACAGAGCGGAAGTCCACCTGCTGAGGAGCATGAACTTTCCTTTCTTCCTCTGACAAGGTCTTGGGTTTGACCTGCCGCTGCAGGTTCGCTCGGAAGTCCATTTGCTCGGCTGGGATTTCTTTCAGTTCCTCCTCAGAAAAACTTTTGGTGCTAACTTTCTTGCCTAAAATGTCACGGAAATCAAGTTGCTCAGCTTCCTGCTGCCTCAGGCTCTCCTCTGTGTGCTCCCGAGTTTCCACTCGCCTCTTCAGCACACCTCGGACGTCTTCTTGCTCTTCCTCAGCTGCTCTGGTTTCACTGCTGTTCTTTTTGAAGCCACTTGTTCTACTAAATGTTAGTTTACCATGATCTCCACCATCTCTTCGCTCTCCAGAGCTGGCCGATTCCCTCCCACTATGATCCGAAAAAGAAAAGAGAGAGCCAGGAAAGGGGCTGGTTTAAAAATGTCAGGGAACAATCTCAGAGCAGGAACAAAACGTGTTTATAGAAGGGGAGGTTGATTAGAGGAGCACACTCCGTTAGTTTATTGCATCAGTGATGACTTCAGGAGCCATATAAGGGCACAAACAAAAAAGATCTTCTCTACTCTGGCTTGGTACAATGTGCTTAGTCTGTATGATGAAAACAATTTGTTGGGTCACATTTGGGGATTAGGTTGAACGGCAGCCAGCCTGGGTCTGGGAGGGCAGGGAATTAACAGAGCAAAAAATAGAACCCACCCATGCAAGTCCCTGGGAAAAATACTCACTCTCTGAGCATTTCTGCTCTGGAAACTGAACTCTCCCGCAGCATCAGAGACACCTGGCAGCTGCATTCTCCAACTTGGTTCCTGAAATATTTAAGTGAAATCAGAAGAGCAGAGGTTTCTCCCTCCAAAACTATAACTCGCCTGAGCTAAGTGATTGTGAGTTGTACTAAAGCAGTTCAAACCCAGTGTGGCATCCTCCTAGCGTGATGGTGGGTTGACTGAGTGGCTTTGGTCCCCTTTTACTTGGAGCCAAGCTATCTGAAATAGCTTTTATTGATCTGTTGCTGTCTACACAGGGAACAACGTACTCTCTGAAGAAAAATCAAAGCAATTTACAGAATGCAACAGCTGCAAACAAACAAGCTAAAGGAAAACAAATACAAAAGCTGGAAAAGCAAGGCAGAGGAAAGGGCTATTTTGCAAAGTTCAGAATCTTTCCAACTCTGACTACTGTTTATTTATTCAAACCCAAGCTCTTTAGTTTTCCAATGTTAAGATACTAAAAGCAGGGTCTCATTTCCTTCCCTCCCCCCCGGCCCAACCAATCAGCAAAACCCATCTACATGGATTGCTCCAGCCTGTGCGTGTTTATATTAAAAAAACATAAAAGTGTCACCATATATGGTACTGAGTACTTATTCTTCCTTTTGCAGAGGAATACCACGGATGCCTTCTGAAAGGGCTCCCATTAAAGAATTCATTTAAAGTCCTCCCCCGAGTCCTGCTGCTCCCTCCCTCCTGCGGATATATATCATTCTTCTAGCCCCAAACAGCTCTTCTCCACTTAGCACAGGAGATGCCAAAAGCAAAATTTAACTCTCTCAGGGCAGCAGTTGTGTAACTGTTGCCACTGCTCCCCTGAACTGCTATTAAAAACCACTGACTTGAATTGATTAAGGACTGGAGATGTCTTTTATTAGTGAAAAGACTTTAGTCCTTCCCAGTTAGTATAGGATTGCAAATGGACAACAAACTCTTGGATGACTTTTTTTTTTTTTCAAACAAAAATAATTTTTGCTACTGAAAATATTTCCTGGACATGAACAAAACACATGTGTGTTGAGGGAGGAAGGACAGAGAGGCGGGTTTTCCCAGCTGTGCTCTCCTTTCAAAAGACTCGCTAGATAAGAGCACCGTCAAGTCCACTTCGTGCTGAAGGTTAAAGAACAGACTCAGGAGTGCCTTTCTGTTAGTTTGCCATAAATGTACTGTCTGGCCTGTTTTTTAAAAAGTGCACAGAAGTATGTTGCTAATTATGGTTCTGTTTGGGTGAGTAAACTGCGATTTCACCCATTTGCAACTTGCAATGAAGTCACACAGCAAGCAAGATCATTAACACAGATGCAGCACTAAGTTATATCTTCATAACAGCAATTAGTGCCATCACCTTTTCAGATAGATTTCCCTTGCTTTCTGTTGCTTTAGCAAATAAAGTGGTAGATAAGACTAATATGAAAATCAAGTCTTTAAGAAGAAATTGGTGGGGTTAACCAAAGTAGCTGGATTGCAAAGTGAAGGCTATGTTGGTAGGAATGTATCTTATTGACCTTAATACCATTAACAGCAAGAAGCCATAGTAAAGTTTTCAACATTTTATATCAAAAAGTTAGAATATGTACCCTAGAAACTATTGTTGAAGGCAAGCCATAAGGACAGCACTGAAAGCCACAACCCTGTTTTCCTGCAATACAACATGTGAGTACCACACAGAAACTGTCCAAACAGCAGGATTGGATCCAACTCAATGCACAGAGTATGTAACTCAGTCCTGCACTGGAGACCTGCCATTTTTACTTCCTCTTACGTGTGACCTCCATTTGGAAGCAAGAGAAAAGGAAGGAAGACAAATGGAAAGATAAGTAGAAAGAATTGCATGTCACCTCCTCCCAACACACTGGCATCCAATGATGCCAGGGTACCGACATTGCCGAAAACCTGTTGCCTTCAAACAGTACATTGCAAACTGGCTGCTTTTGCCATGATTGAAACTCATGATTTCTTTTTCATGCTTCTCATAAGTTTCTAAGAGAAACAGATGCACAAAAACTGCTCAAGTACTTTCTCATTCTCCAGTGCTACAGGGCTATTAACATGCTGTTGGTTTACCAGAAGATCCCTCCTGTAAGTCTCCTAGAGCTCAATTACTCTTCCTTTAGAACTTAAAACCAATCCAAAGCTGACCAAGTAGGAGAAGCCATGCAAGCTGCAGCATAGACAATTTACAGCATACATCAAATAGGGAGGCACCACTGCTCAGCTTCTGTCATGACTGTATAGCAAAAATATTTGCCCACAAGAATTGTGTCACCAGTGGGAGAGGTTAAAGTAACAGAGACAGCACTCTCCCAGGAGAGGGATCTCAGGATACTGACTGTGGTCTTGACCATTGTGAAGAATAATAGCATTTCTGCAGGACCCATTTCCACAATGCATGTTCCCCTCTGCAAATTCTTCACTTATGCGAAGAAGCAAGTAAGGAAAGCAAAGTAAACCTCTTTAAACCAAGCTATTTTTCATGGGGTTTGGAAAATAAAGGAGGGGGGACGAAAGCAGGAGAGCATTTTGTTCTTTCTATTTTTAAAACCTTGGGAAGCACTTACAAATGATGGCAACAGTGGGACACATAAGTACCTAGATGGAAACATGATTCCTAATGTAGTTTTTTGATCTTAATTATGATTTCTGATGCAAGTGAATGGCTGAAAACTAGACCACTGGATACAAACCTCGAATCTGTGCCCAATTCATCATACCCCTATTCAAAAGTGTAGGCTTCCCAGGGAAAGTCCTGCTCGCAGTGAAATACAAGTGACTTTTGTTACTGATTTTAGGAGCGGGAAGAACATAATTTTGTCTTCTGATTTCAGCTGCAGAGTCTAAAAAGGTGAGGTTAATAACACTGACCCACCTTGGAGATCACAAGATGGAAAAAGAGAAACAAGCCAAGAAAAATAAAGAAGGATTGGATGGTTTAGATGCTAAATTCAATCAAGAATAATTCTGGAAACTGTAAATATTTTTACATTTACACAATTTCAGAATCTAAGCAAGGCAAGATACATGGGGCAGTTAGAAAAAACAGAGCTTTGCAGTACACAAGCACTACTTAAAGAGTCTTTCACGTCTCTGCTGTTTTGAATCTTGGCAATAACAACATTACTTCTGCAGCTTGAGGTTCTCCACATTGGCATTTTGTCAACAAAACCCCAGACAAAGACACATCTTAGTGGCTCTGTTATTGTGGAATAATGACAGACACAGATAAAACATATGCTTAATAGCTATGCTGCAAAGAAGTGTCTGGAAGCATTGAATTTTGCAGGATTGTTCTGTAGAATGCTCATGCACAGGACTTGTCTTTAAAATGTCAAGGAATAATAATAAAATCACCCATCAAAACCAAATAAAACCCCAGCTGCAAAGCCTGAAGCAATTTTAAAAATAGCTCTCTGTCCTATTGTGGGATCAGTTTTCCCTGGAATGGCTTTTATGTTCAAAATATCTTGAAATACTAGTTTCTTGGCAGAACCTACTCAAATATTTTCACTGAACCTTAGATGAGACTTATTGTCTGCGTGTCCCTAGGAAGCACTCTCTGGAGGAAAAGGAAAAAAAACCACTGTTAATTATAGTGTGGGGACACACCAAAAATTCCTACTGGCCTACCAAGTGTAAAACAAGTCTTGCAGACTAAATTACATTTTCTTAAGAATGAGCAGAAAGGGGCAAAGAAGTTGATCCCTAGCTATAGCTGGTGCTTCACTGAAGGTAATTGCAAAGCCTCAGAATGATGTTTTGAAACTCTTTCCTGAGTTAGATGGAGAAAAAGTCCAGACTTCATGAAGCTTTAACCCCAAAGAAAGTAACTAATCTACTGGATCACAATTTCAGCTGATAATAACAGAGCAGCTGTACTTGCTTCAAAGAGGTTGTACTGATTTACCTCACTTGAGGGCTTGGTCAAAAGATTTTTGTACTTGAAACACTGATCATTTTACTTTCTTGAGTGGGAGCACTGAGTGGGAGAATGGAACCGGAAGGGGTCATGTTCTTCCTTCCTAAAATAGACAATGTGTTGATATCAGAAAACAAAGCTTGCAAATTGTATTTCACAGAATATTTACTGTTTGGTGTAATGGAATGTAATCTTACAACTGCTTTTTATATAACCTGAATTACAGAGTATTTGAGGTACCATTGATTAATAAGATGAATGTTTACCTTTGATTTCAGTCAGATTATCAAAATCTCTAAGTAAGATTAATCAGCAGTAACCAAAATTTTATGGAAGATGGAGTGAGGGAGAAGGGAAATACTCAGTGTCTGAGAAGACAAAGGTTAACAAAGCAGATGATTTGTTTAAGAAACTGCAGGAGGGTTTCCGAGGTCTCTCAAGATAAAGCTTTGCTCAACATACACCATCTCTGTCCAGTACTCCCAATTTCTTTGCTCACCTCTTCATTTGTGATGTACACACTGACTGAAAGAACATGGGAAAGTCATACTGGGATAAAAGAATACCAGTGCTTGCATTGCTGGAAGGATGTGAAGGACAAGAGGAGAAAAAGATGTCTGTGGTTTTCTGAGACAAAAAATGATTGTTATTTATTTCAACCATGATGGTTTCACAGAGACTCTGCATGGTTTCTTATCCCTCAGCTGCACGGGCCGGCATTTTGCAGGCTGTAAAATGTTCAAAATTCAAAAGATGAACCACAGTAGTGGGTAAATCTGTTATTGTTCTCATATTTATGCAACACCATTCTTTGAGACTTGAACAATAACAGGCTAAATGGAACATTATTAGGATAACTACAATGAAGAATACAAGTGTAGAGGAATCAGAAGCGTGCACAGGTTTAAAACAAGGACCAGAAGAGGTTGCAATGACTATCCTCTTAAAAGTCAGATTTAGTAGTCTGCTGTATAGGGAAAGGCAAAGCAAAACATACTCTAAACAATGCTGAGCGACGGAAAGATGGAAAGCCAACCAGCAATCAGTGATGGATCACACTAGTATCACACTGGGCTACAACATCCGTGTCAGCTTCCTCTGATGAAAAGAGAAAGAACTAAGAAGATATAAACAGATCTTTTGTTAAACCCAAATTTTTAAGACCAGAGTTTTAGTTTGTGAGCAGTCAACACAAAAGGAGAATTGTGGAGGCATTAGGACAGAATTTAGAGCTTAAGAATAATGGAGAAGAAAATTGGAAAATAATTAACACTGGCAGGGATTCATGCACAGTCTAAATTAAGGGAGTTGGAACAGGAATAACTCCCTAAAAGCAGCTATGCACCATGATGCTACAGTTAATTCATGAAAAGGAGCTGCACATTTTATTTGAAAAAAAAAATTATTATGTTTAAAAATAGCCCACTGTCAACTTCTCTATAAACTCTTCAGTGAATTGACTTGTGGTTTCTATTATTCCATATTTTTAATGGACTTTGTAGTAGGAGTTTTTCAGAGAGAGACACTAAACGCAGCACTCCTCTCAGGTACTGTTAAGACTGTTTCTGACTATATACACAATTCTCAATCAAGTGCTTAAGACAAATGCAGGTAGTTCAAAAGCTATTTAGACAAGACTATTTGCTGCTGAAAATTACTTTAACTCTATTGCAAACTTGAAGTTATACAGCTGACAACTGGCTCCTCGGGTATTCCTGAGGCGGTTACTTCTCTGTTATTCATAGTATATAAGCAATTGCCTAAAAGCATATGGCTTTCTCTTCCCTCAATAGTAACTGAAGGTTTACAAATGACAGCAGTGTAAAAAGATGTGTCAGCATTCCCCTTGCTCTAATTGCAGCACAGCTTTACTCATACTGGATTAGAAAAAGCTAATACGAAAGCACTGATCCTTCTGGGATCCCTGGCTATTTCTTCAGTAAAAGTATTAGGGAATAACTGAAACTAGTATGGAATCTGCTGTGCTGTATTCCAGCTACAAATTCACTTCTTCACACCCCCTCAAGAATTGTTCCTCTCCTCTAATTTTCTGAAATAATTTATTTACTAAATCTACATTTTGTTATGTTCTAGAGTCAAGGTACTGTCAGGCTTCCACTGGGACAAATGTCTTCTGCGATGAATTTGGCCTGGGTGATCGCCAACTACACAAAATCATTAGGGCCGACTTGCTAAAGTCAGCCACATCAAAGTCTCCCACAAAACCCTCCTAACTCTCCTTTGTTCTTCCTGTTCTCTTTCCTTCTTCCATCCCTGAAGTTTTGATGAGATATCTCATTCTCTTTCAGTTCAAGTGAAACCACCAGCATACCATGAGAGAAGATGCCCATGTCTAGGGCACACAAACTGAAGTGTGAAAATACCTGTAGCAGGTAGGAGTTCCCCCAGTTTGGTCTGCTCTCTTGTAGGGGTTAGTGACCCTAACAAAATTGAACTGGCATTTCTAATCTCACCAGAGGCACTTGAGTGTTAGAAATTCCACTGATCCCCAAAGAGACTTTTCTTAGTTGCAAGGATGTATGTGGACATGACCTGCACAAATCAGCATTATGAATGCCCTAGATGAGCTGGGCTGATTAAGAACAAGCCAATTGTCCTGAAATTAGTCAGTACACAATATATTGTGAAGGGTCAAAAGGACTAAATCTACTGAGGAGCTTATTTGCAAGAAGGTCATGGCACATGTAGGTGTACCTATAATGTTAGAAATAAGACTTGAAATTAATAATAAAAAAGCTCTCTTACAGGAAATCTTGATATACAACAGCTATAATTTTATAAAGTACCTTTTTCTGGTGAAAAGTGAGTGCCTTACCTGACTTTAAACACAAAAATATACTGAGGCTAGTTTGTAGCTCCCTGTGATAGTCTATGGAAACATACCTTAGAGCTAGCCATCCACACAGTGACATGTCCATCATTCAGACAAGAGGTGGAAAATAAACTATAAAAAATTAAACTCATCATTTAGAGGCTAAACAGGCTAAATTTATTAAGAAATGCCCTCCCTCCTTGGGTTAGAAAGACATGAGTAATTTATTTGGAAGCAGGCAAAAGACAACTCAGTTCTTAAATTTTCTACTAGACTGAAATATATGAAACAAAATAACTTTTTTATAGCATGAAAAAAAGACAAAACTCACCATAAACCAGGCAAGTGCAAGTGCTACAGAACTGCAATGCTAACACTTCATAATACTGGTCAGTATCTGTCTAAACTGGCTACTGGGCTACTCAGTCTGGACTAAAAAGCTAGCTTGTGGAACACAGCAGATAATTTTATCCCAGGGTTATGGATTTAAATGTCCATGATGGTTAAATAATTTTTAATAAAGGAGGTCACAAATATTAGCCAAGTAAGGCAATACATCTGTGCGCAGTAAATAGCATAGAATGATAACATCAGTTTAAAGTTTTCTATAACCACATAGGGGATCTGTAATTATGCCCAATCTACACCATTTGAGGTGGAAAATGCCGTGGCGCCTTCTAAAAGGTAAGGAACCAGCAAGTCTGATTCTTCATTTAAAGAACACTTATTTTACCAGAATAAAAAACCAATTCAAAACAGCTCTTCCAAATTTTGTACGAATGACAGGAAGTTCAAAGCATCAGGTGCCTCATTTCAAAGATAGCATCAGAAAAACAGACTACAACTTCCATATAAACTTCACACATTTTGAACATAGATAGCAAACACTTTCCCCCCTTTAAAGGTATGGATCATCCTCTTGTGGCATGGTCCTTTCTGGTCAGGTTGTTCCTGTGGAAAGCAGGCATCCTTACAAGTATCCAGAGAGATGCCAAACAATAGCTCCAAACTCAAGATATTGGTTGTGGTTTCCCTTGCCAGAAACCAAAATTGCTTCCCATACTGCTGCAACAAAGCTTTGTTTTTCAGGATACTAAAAGGAAACTCTGTACCGCTTTGTTCTTCTTCCTGACTCTTCTTGTGTTTCCTCTTTCCTCTTTGAGTTTAATAACTATATTCATCCCTCAGAAATATTTTGTTCCTTTAGTACCCTACTGGTTTGTGGTAACAGGAGGGAACTCTTTTTTTCTTCAGGTAAATATAAGTGAGGGAACAAGCTCTTTTCATGGCAAACATACCTGAGCTGAATTTCATATTGCCCTGCATGGCGAGACTGCACGTTCCTCAAGATCAGTGTGAAGATGTCCTCATTTTGCAAGATTTCACATGCTGTTCCTGGCATTATTTCTTGACCATCTTTAAACCAGTGAACAGTGGGGAAAGGATCTCCAGCAATGGCACAGGATATAAGGACATTTTGCCCAGGAGCTGCTGTCACTGATCTTGGTTTGCTAATGAACCAGGGCTGAATACCATCTTGAGGTTCTGTAGTTAAAAAACACAAATCAAGAGAACAACAAATCAAGGCAAGAACAAATCAAGAGAAAATGCCAAGCTTGAACATAACTAATAAGCTAACCACTTTCAGGGAAAGCAATCACAGACAGGCAAATTTATTTTGAACATTCAGGGTATAAGTTTTTAATCTGAAAATAAGTCAGGCTTTAAATTTCAAAGTAACTCGTGTTGGTGCTAAAATTAATCATTCACTTGGCACTTTACTGGCTCAATCCAGGCTTATACTAAGAGCAAAACAAAGGGACTTTAAAGCTCCCCTAAAAGGAATCTTGAAGACTTGTCCTTAGACAATATGGGTAGGAATAGCTTTAAGGGCAAGTGACAGTACTATGACTGCTGTGCAGTTGAGAGCTCATGTAATTAATCATCATTAACAATTGCATGATATTGCATTTAACATAGAAGACTGCCCCTGAGGCTAGATCTCAGGGGAGCTTAGAGAACAGAGGAAGGTCCAAATTTGGAGCAGACAGTGACAACAGTCTACAGACCCATCCCAGGAGACACAGCTCTCTGAAATCCTGAGGTTAAGGTCCTTTACACTGAAAAAAATAAAAGTCTCCCATAGATTCCAAATAATTCTCAGTAATGACTATGGGAAAATGTTGGCATACAGTAAGATCAGATGAAGTCCCCCATCATGAAGGTAGTAAATGCCCCATTCACAGAAGTTTGTAGGTACTTCAGTGTTTACTGTGGAATTTACATCATATTTACATCATATTTACATCATATATGGATATTTAAAGCAAATTTTTTCACAACTAGTTGTCAAATTGCAGAAATCATGTGTTCCTCACCTGCTACCACTACAATGCTAATATTAAAGCCAGGATACCTGGCTCCTAGACAGCTTTTCCAAATACTCAGGGTTTTAACTAGAAAGAAAAACATCATTAAAAGGTTTACATTAAGTCCATAGCTAAGTAAACCTTATACTTAGAATCTGAAGCTGCATTTAGCATAAGTTTTGCACTGTCCCTAGGAATAGGACTCAGGAATGCATTTCTGAAATAGTAACATAATGTTCCAGAGTGAAAAGACTTTTTTTTTTTTTATGTTGCTCCTGCTCAATATCCTTTTTAATTCAGATACAGAGACTGAGAACTCCTAGCATCCTTCACAACAGACCTTATAAACACTCATGTACTTTAAATAGACATTCCTCCAGCACACTAGAATTATTTTCTTTCAGCATTTCCTAAGGTGGAGAAGAACTTTATACCTTGTACTGTCAATGTAGCCTGGCTTTGAGTTTCTCCTAATTCATTCCAGGCTTCACAGGTATATTTACCCGTGTCTTCAGGAAATACCTCCTGGATATACAAACTGTACTCATTGCCCTTCTTCTCAAAGTGGAAATCTTCTGTCTCTTGGATTTCTTTCCCATTGTGCAGCCAGATAATTTCAGGAGGTGGGTTAGCTGAAAAACAGGAAAAGACAAAAATCAGAGACATGCAGACAAAAATTGCCATATACTGATTAAGAAAATGAACAAGGTTGGTTATTTTCTGCCACCTGATTCTGCAATTCCATCTTCAAAACATTCAGGAATTTCATTAATTGCTGATGTTGTATTATGTGGAATAGTTCTAAGTCTGTCTTCTGTTAAAATACAAATGTATAAGGCAATAATGTATACAATAGAGAGGGAGAATGAGTACTAGATCCCACAAAGGTGCTTATCAAGGGATTCTATTACTGAAGTTCATACCAGGACTGCTCTTTTCTGCAGCAGTAATCTTACACCATCTGACAGGAACTCAGTTTTGTTTGGTTCATAACAAAAGCTATTATAAGTCCACTCTGCCTTATGTTTAGCTCAACATCAGGACTAAATAATGACATTATTATTATTACTACAATAAAGAATCACTTGTACAGGTCTGAACACATTAACATGCTCATCCACCTCGAAGACAGGATTAGACAAACCTAGCTTTTACTTTTTAAAAATTGGTTCCTTGAAATATTATTTCCAAATGCAAAGACACTTGCTAAAAGAAAAGTTTAGTGGAAAAAAAGCACACACTATGCAGCATGACTTAAAATTTTTAAATAATACTCTTCAATGGATACAGACCTGATACCTCCACGGTCATTATCACTTGACTGCCATCCATTACTTTGAGGTCAGTCAGACCTTTAAGGAAGATTGGTGCAAAAGTCTTGCTTAACTTGGCAGCCTGTGCACTTTCTGCCTTCTTGCTGCTCTTCTTTTCTGTGGAGTCAAGAAAAGAACAAAAGGGGTCTTTTACTGGAGATTTCATGACAAATTCTAACTGACCTTAGGTTCAAACTGATTTCAAGTCTGGTCTTTTTCAGCTCTCAGAAAGCAAAAATCCTTGAAACCACTGAAGCTGTTTTTCCTTGCCAGTAGTCCAAGCAGAAAAGCAAGAAATGGAAATGGAACCTTCCTTCCGCCAGGGATCCTCTGAAGTCATTGTTAACAGATACCATAGAGTGTAACACAGAAATTTACACTCATTTTCCCCAAGTACACATGCTCAGGTGCAAAAAAAGCCCCAACAACTTGTAACCAACAATTCAATGCCTTTAATCTCTGCTAAATTCACATAAAAATCTTAAGATGTTTTACAAGTTCCCATTCTCATGATGGATGACTTAAAAATGTAAACTCACAGGAATATAGGATTCACCACTCTGTGTGAAACTACAAAGCATTTAAATTGTTAGATGGTCAATATCAAATGCACTTGAGTTTACCATATTTCTCATCTGAGTACACTTAGCCAACTGACTGATGAAGGCAAAGACTGAAACCTGAGGTTACCGACACATTACAAAACAAACTGTTGCATTAGGCCGTTGTACAATCACATGCTGAGTGCTTGAGTCCAGTTAATCACTCTTAAAAATAAACCCTAGCTGTACATAAGATACACAATTTCCAGTATCCACAGTGGTCTCCTCTGTCTTGGATTCAGAGGTTATAAAGCAAGATCATTTAACTGTGGCCTATATGGCACACTAGACCAGGAAAGATACTTCTGCTCTAAAAACCTGAGCACACACTTCTGAAGCCAAAGTAGTGATCATGACCAAATATAAAAGCCATAAATATTTATCGGTCACTTGGATACACTTTTTGTTTTGTTTAGCTTGAGTTCAGGCCTCTTACGTCTTGCCTTTAAAATGCCAACCCTACTTTCTGTCCATACATGAAAACAGCTGTATTTTGCTTATTCTTACCTTCAAAATTTTCAAAGGTATATGAAGATCATCCAAAATACTATTACAGCAAAATAGTATAACAGCAACACAAAGTGCCAGATTGGAATGAAACGTCATTTGTAAAAGGATGGTGATTAGAAAAACTGAAAGCACCTCACTGAGCAAGTCCACTGAACCTCATGGAGGCAAAAAGTTAAGCTTGTCTCAAGGTTATTTGAACTTAATGTAAATTTGGAAGCTGCCTGGAAAGGAAGTTTTTCCTTTTCTTTAGCAAAGATTTTTCTAGCCAAAATCTTGTCTTGCTGGCTTATGTTGTAGGCCTTTTCTTGGCACTGAGCAGTGAGACATTGATGCATGTGAGAATGGACATATGGGACCTGACAGAGACCCACTCAGCTCAGTGTTATGCACTTACTACTCTGAAATGCCTGATTCACCAACAGATGACATGGATCAGTCTTAGGGCTTCCTATAGCACCTCCTTGTAAGTGACTAATGCTGTATAGAAAATAGCCATGAAGTTGGATCAAACCCATCTACAGTAATAAACTGCAGTGGTTAACCATACTCCTTGGTTTTGTACTGTTTACTCAGGGAAACATCTTCAAACAAGTGCTGTACGAAACAGTATCAGTACATACTCCTTCACTACTCTAATGTCTTGCAGAAAATCCCTTTATCCCTCAAATTGAAACAGACCTGGGAGGGAAAGCAGAAATCCATATAATGGGGAAAAGGAGGAAAAGAAGAAGAAAGGAGGAAAAGGAAAAACTAATAAAGTAATAAGATGGGAAAGAGGCATAGACGGAAGAAAAAATGAAAAAGACACATAAATGATAATGTTTCTGTTATCTCATTTATTGAAATAATTCATAACACTGCAAATCAAGAAGGCAGATATGCAATAAAAGGACCAACAGAGAAGCAGACTTGTGGTATGACCAAGCCTTCAGAGAATGAAAGATAACAAAAAAAACCCAACAAAAAACCAACAGCAAAAAAAGAGCTGAAACAGCTCTCATGAGAGAGTTCACTGTGACTAGAAAACAGATTTTCTAGGAGTGGTTCTAACAGCGATTCTCCAAGAACAGACCAAGCTGCCTCCAGCAGAGCCCTAGTACAAACCAGCATTAACTACCTGTAGCACTCCACATCCCTCACAACTGGCTCTTTGCTTTATTAGACCAATGTGCCTGTTCCATGCAGTCTAAATAAATGGATTTCTGTAATCAAGGAAGACAATGCAGCATAACAGCCTTAGCTTATTAAAAAGAAATGGGTGAACAACTACAGAAGGAATAGAGCAAAATTATTTCCCAAAAGGAATTTTTCAGCAATGCTAGCTCCTCAAAAATAAGTGCTGCTGAAATTAAAGTTTCATGTACTTGAATAAACCCACCTTCTTCACAGAGCTGCATAAACATAAAAAGGAAGCAAGTGAATAATTCACAGTAATTGTGTATATGACTCATAAACCCCAAAAGATGACAAAAAAAGTTAGCCTACAGTTTTTGGAGTTATCTTAGGTAGATGTATCCTATGCTGGTGAAGAGACATACTGATATGAGTGACATTAAGAAGATTTACTGGGGGTGAAAGCCTCTACCCATAGAAGAGAGACTTGTGGGATTAAAGGATGAAGAACAACTTGCCCCTGTTACTGATCAGTGCTCACTATTTGTAAATGAAGCTGTCTATTTGAACTGAAGTGGACCAGATCCTGCCACACATCACACAAATCTTTAAAAGAGTGTTTACACTAAATTTAAGCACTGAATAGGTTTATATTGATCTCTTGTATAAGGACCAGTTCTGTGCATAAGCAGAAAATTATGATGGTAAGTATCAAAAAACATAAGTCTATGGTATATGAGTAGCAAAAACTCAAAAGGTACAGATTCAATAGTGCAAGAAAAATTATTGGACAGACGAGTTACTTCATTAGGGAAAACTGAATGCAATCACACAGAGAACCATTAAGACAGATTATTAAATCTGAATACAGAAGAAGAAGAAAGAAAGGGAACTTTATATCTCAAAATCTTTCTGAAGACATTCCTCTCCTTGTAAACCTATCATACACCAATGCACATACATTTTCATTTAGCCCCTGAGGTATTACCCGATTTCTCAGGATCTATTACAAAGCAGGAGTAAAAACATTTCCCTTTGTATTGCTTATGTTCTTTGGATCACAGGGGCAGTGAGGCATTTCTTTACCAAGAGATATGAAATCTGTTGTATGTGAGAGCTTGAAAATGAGAAGCTATTACAGCTAAGGCAACCAGTATTCCTTTTCAAAAGTGTGACATCCAGGATACAATAAATGTATGGCTAAAAAGACACTCCGTGGCAACTTGAACAGGCTTTCTCCAAAGCACAAGCATTCTCCCCTACTTTTAAGATAATTTTTTTTTATGGGGATCTCTAAGCTTATACTACTTTTGTTCAGTAGTGTATGTTGATCAAGAGCATATGTTTGTTGTACCAACAATTTAAGTAGAATATCACAAAAATTGTCTAATGCTTTTTACTTGGTTGCAACAATTAAAGACTTAAGTTCTAATCCATAAATGCTATTTGTTCATTAAGAAATCATAGGGCCTCATTTCATGCGACATTTCTTCCATTACTTGAAATTTGATATTGTAGACTTCTAGACTTAGAAAAAAATTGACTGACTACTGACAACTTTATTTTTTTGCAGATGTTTTATACAGGACAACACAGCCAGTTTTAGATATATTCATTAGTTTTATTTAGTCTTAGTCTAAACTCATTGCTTTTTCTTAGATGGGACAGAATCATGCAGAGGCCAAATTACAAAGCCTGAATGTCAACTATTTTCAAATACTTCTAAAGCTTGTAAACGCTTTTAGTTGTTTATTTATTACATCGCACCATGCAGTGACTCAGTGCTCCTCTGATGAAGGCTTTAGCATTTCACAATTTTACCAGGAGACAGCAACACTGTACATTTTCACTGCTTACTTTAATATCCCTAATGGCTTCATCAATTTTACCCTTTACAGCTCTTGTTTGGAAGAAGAGCAATCGGTTTGATTTTTGGAGGATACGTGCAAAAAGATGGGACACTGCTTACTCAAGATTAAGCAAATAACTCCTGTTCCCATTTATGGTGAAAAGGTACTGTGTGATTCTACCTTTGGAAAACACTTGGCTACTAATTTTGCCACAGAAGTAGTAAAAGGAAAACCATGTAAAAAAATAAAATAAAAACCCAAACAACAACAACAAAAAACCCCAACCAACCAACCAAAAAACGAAACAAAAGAAAACAAAAAACCACAACGGGCACTGTTTGCAAAAGGGTGGCTTCAGAAAGTGTAAAAACCTCAGAAGTTCCCATTCCCTGGCCGCAGCTCTGTGCTAGCCAGTCTCACACATCAGGAACAAGGTCTATGACATGCACCAGGAAACTGGAGGGCAAGGAGATAAGAAGAGGACACAAATAAGCAAGCTGCATACAGCGAAAGGCCAGTAGTAGGGCTTGCTTTCCTTCATTCCTCCAAAGCTCCTTTGACAACATAAACTCTGCTGGGCTCCAGTATTCATATGCTCTTCAGTGACAGCTGGCTGCAGAGCCCAAAGCAGGGGGGAGAAAGAAGAAAGAACAGGTACAGCTCCCAGCTCAGCTACTGCAGGTCACTGTGCTTCCGGCTGTAACAACTTCTTTTGTAACACCACAGGGTATTTGTGTCGCTGAAACTACAGACAGTAAAAATATGGCACATCTTCTGGCACGAGAAAGGAAATCTGGAACCTAAGCAAAATTTTATCTGACATTAGCATAAGGGCACGACTTTGTTATATATCTACACATCCTCAAGCCTAATCAACTGGATGTGAAAAAGAGATCTGATCTCTTCCTATGATGTTAATGCGCTTTCATCGCCTATAGCCATTTAACATCTCCTGCACCACCCTTACCTCTCATTACTACCAAGTAGGACTACATTCACCTCTACGAATGAAAATAAGGAGTATATGAGTTAACACATAGCAGTACAGCCATAGTGACTTAAAAAGTTCTACTCCTTTCCTTCCCTTTCCTTTCCCCAGTCAACTTCTGCTGCTGCAGTGAGTTCTGCCCAGGTGGGTGACGCCAAAGCAATTCACGAGGAACATTGGGAAGCACTACCTTAGAGTGGGCTTGCTAAAACACAGGTACACTTCAATAACTTGTTTTCAGACTATGCAACTAGTTTATTTTACAGAGGTTTTAACAGCTGCCCCAAATTTCTTAACTAGGCTGTTGGTTTTGTGCAGGTCAAATCATGCAAGATAATACAGAAGATACAAGGATTTCCTCCAAGTCTGCTTATAGATCACTGAATTCTCAAAGGCTCTCATCAAATTATGAGATCAAGAAGTTTAACAAATTTCACACAGAGCTGTGGGCTGACATAGTACATAAGCCCAGCTGGAGCGTTCTCTGGTGAGCAGTGGTCTCTCTCATTTCAACAGGTTTTTCATAAGGCATTATACAGGGTGACAGACTTAAAAGTCCACCACAATGATCCCACTTCCATGGTTCCTATCTTTTTTGCCCTTCCTCAAGCTTTACTATGCATGAATGTTGGGAAACAGCAAGTAATGAGATTCACAGCTCAGTGGAAAACACAGCCTGGGAGACCAGAAACAGTAAGCAAAGCATTTAGAGGGTATCTTATATATCCACATATGTTTTCTACAAAGCAAAAGTAATATAGGCTTTTCCCACAGCATTGCCTTACCCCTAAGGGTTCATTTTTTTATTAGAAAGATATTCTAATAAGCATCCAAATCTATGTTTAAAAAAGCCACTTAGTGCGTTAAATCCACAGAGATTAAGGAGAATTTAAACTCTTCTAGTTTCTTATAAAAATACAGATTCTCAGTATGTTTGGATAGCAGTGGGAAAAGAGATATATTGGCTTTGATACACAACTACTTCTAGTGAACTTACAGTGTTTTCTTGAGTTTGCGTAATCAATAGTAAATTAATCTATCTACAGTGACCATATCAAACCTCTGTTAATCTATTAACCTGTATTAATTGAAATTGAAGGTGATAAAAAAATGCTTTCCGATTATTTGACTTTCCTCAATCCAGGCTTTAAAGAGTCTTTCATAAATTTAACTTCCCCATATCTGCAGACTGGAAATTATTGCAAGAGGAGTTGTGATGTTAGTGGTGGGTATATGCCAAAATACACTTGAATTTTTCTAATCCAGGCACCTGGATTAGAACCTGGTGCTTGAACACTACAGTAAACATCTTTATATTGATAAGCAAAGGTCTGTTATTGTATTGAAGGTGTGTACATAGAAGTGGAAATTTCTTGCTTCACTGAACAGATAACCTACTACAAATCAATTGTACCACATACATGTACCATTTAACTGCAAGTATGCAACGGTTTACTCTCTAAGGTAAAAGGTATAGCTAACTCTATAGATTTTCTCTGAGAGAAGGAAAAAAGAATCAGTAACTGCACTGTGGCTTTTCCATTCCTAGATTTGCTGTTAAAACTGGAGTGAAGAAGAAAATCCAGATTAGGATGCAAACTTTAAAATGGTTTTCACAGGCCAGACCTGGGTTTTACCTGGCCTGTAGTCAAAACAGTTAACGTTTATGGACAACATCTCTTCCAGTAAATTTTCATGCTCATTTGCATACCCGTAAGTACTGAAGAGGCTTTAACGTGCACTGCAGAATGCTGACATCTCCTGTTGAAGTATCAGGACTTCAGCACGTGCACCACTGCACAGAATCACACAGTAACTGAGTTTGGAAGGGACCTCTGGAGATTGCCTAGCCCAGCCCCCAGCTCAAGCAAGGCCAGCTACAGCACTGCACATATACATCTTCAGTGCAGTAATTCAGCGGCACAAGATCAAAATTACCACCGGTTACAAGTCAAGGACATGAAAAAAATAGAGTTTGCTGCTTTATGTTCAGAACACTGCAAATAACTTTCACTGTTTAGTCTTACGAGAGACTTAATTATACTTGAGGAAGCTGTTTGCCAGCATCATGTGGTTAACTGCCAAATATTGCCTAGTCTGAGCCATGTGAAAGGACTGCCTCAGCAACATTTACCATTTATGGTGTTTAAATATCGCTTTGGCTCAGAGGCTAGCAAATCAACTGAGCTGAGGACAATGCTTAACTCAAAAGCACTCTGTGTGAGCAAGCTCAGGGAGAGAAGCAGGAGATTCCACTAAAATCTCTCAAATCAAGACTCAGGTTCACACACAGATCTTGATCTTGAAAAGAGTTTCCCCTCTCCAAATATTTTCAATCCAGCTGTTACCGGATCTCAGGCTTGGGGCATCAACAACCTCTCCAGGAGGTTCCAGTGTTTGACCACCTTAAAGAAATGCTTCCTAACGTCAAGTCAGAACTTCCTCTGATGGAGCTGTGAACCATTCCCACATGTCCTGTCACTGGATACCAGGGAGAAGAGATCAGCACCTCCCTCCCCACTTCTCCTCCTCAGGAAAAATCTCATTTTAGAGTGTCAGGGACAGAGATACAAAGCAGCCAGCTGAGTTCTGAGCAGGTCACTTTGCAGTCAGCTGACCAAATTCCTCAGTGACGGTGTCACTGGGAGTTTTTGCAGCTGAAGCGGTGTTTGTGTTCAGAACTGTCTGACTTATTAATGACTAAGCCTGTTTGCAAGTTATTTACATCAAGTAATTGCTCTTTTGTCACTGCCACAGACAGCAAATCCATGGAAGGCATGAGACTATGTATATCTAACAAATACATTTATAAGGTGGCTCAGTTTGCCCTCCACTAACAAATTCCCCAGCATTAGATACCAGTCTGACATGGAGGATGGCAGAAAAGGTTCTTCATACAGACTAGATCAAGCCAGGATAGCTCTGGAGTGAAAATGTGCATACTGCTGAGGCAGAATTTCACCTTCACATTTACAGTCTCAATTTTTTTGTGTGGCTGCCGAGGTAGAACTAAACTTAATTGTAGGGTATCATTATGTCCAGAGATACCACTTCCATTAAAGAAGAAAGAATTGGGCTGTGCATGAACTGAAATGCAATAGAAGCACAACAGGAAGATGCAGTCACATCAAGTGCAAATGTCCCCAAGGATGCCACCAATACCAAGAGTTACAGCTCCTTCAGCCCTTCCTTATTTTCAGTTTGGTTGGCCATAGCAAGATAGGGACTCTACGCTGCAACCAAGTTAGCTGTTTGAGCAAAACACTGTTATATTTGTTAGACTAAAGTGAAGAAACACACTTTGAAGAACTTGCCATTCTTACTTGACTCTATATACACCAGCTTATGTGTTTGAAATGTTCAGATTTCTCTTTAGCCACCTAACTCAGACATATGCTTCCCTTAGGCAAATCCATCTCCTCTTTTTCTTACTTGGACCTTCCTTTCCTACAACCCTACTTCTCCTTCTGCACATGCTGTTCATAAAGCAGTTTTTTAATTCTCACCTTTACAGCTCTTCTCTTTTCCTGGCTTATACACTCACAACTCTTGTCCATGGTCCTCTCATCTCTGTCTGCTTTTCCTAACGGTATTCACAAAAAAATTTATACTGAGAAGAAACAGGCCCATCACCCTGCTCTCAAACCAATACCTTTAGTTCACTGAGTCCTTTGATGGAAAACCATTTTTTTATTATTATTTTCTTGAACACAGTAACATGCTTGTAAGACCTTCACATCCTCTGCTTTTCTGTAAGCATTGGTCATGCTCCTCTGCTTATGCAAGAACCTTCTGTAAGTGAATCGTCCATGAGCTTTTTGCACTGGAGCATTTTATTTTGTTTTTTTGATGTATATGTTTCACATCAGCTGGTAGTGCAAGGTACTGAACAGTCTTCTAAATACTGTCAACATCTCTGCTCCAAAATCCAAGAGAAATTTATAGAAAGGGAGAAACCTCACACTAAATGCTAATTATCTTTAGGAAAAAAAAAAACCAAAACCAAAAGATAAAAATGTAGACACAGATATATCATTAGATCTGTCTTCCTGCCTCTACAACTTCAATTCTAACATTGGAGAACAACGTGCTTAAAGATGCATTTCACCTTTTGATTTGTAGTTTAAAGACAAACATCAATCTTACAGGTATCCTTCTCTTGTGACTTTCACTATGCCTAATCATGAGGCACTAGAGATGAAAAGCTTAGATGTTAGAACAGGTCACTTCTAGCATTCTGAGATATCATGTTTTTCAATTGTTCCATAACCATTCTACAGACTAGATTTTTCTTCATTGGCTACTCCATCTGATGTATCATGACTGATGATACACAAGTGACTAAAATGCGCATTTGCTCTTTGTCATTTCTTTAGCAATATTTGCACAACAGGGCAGTGTTTTATAAATTCAAGTTAATCTAGTAGTCACGGAAGGGAAGCTCAGGGAAGCTAGGTTGGAAGTCAGTTCATAGAAGTAACATGAGGTGGGTGAATTCATAACTATGTGAAAGCAGGAAAAGGGCCAGAAAAGGAATGCAGACAGAAATGATGCTTAATATCAGAAACCATGTCCATTTTCCTTCAGAAAAATATATGCTACATCCAACCCTCAGATGCTTTGGGACCAATTTTCAGTGATGAATTCTGATAAAGGCCTCCTCCCATCCTACAGCTTGCCTACCTCAAATCTACCTGCACAACAGTAATTTCTGGAGACTTTCATAAATTGAGCTAATCCTACAAGATAGTTTGATGACTGTTTGAGTTCCCATTAGCTAATCCACATCAGCTGCTCTTGGAAACATTCTTTGGGGTAACATCATACCCATGCTTTCAAAATTACTCAGGCATATATTCAATTAAAAGGTTTTATATGTATTTTGATGACTTCCACTTTGCAGCTGAATTTTAGAGAGTTACAGAATAAGGCAATCCAAGCTGGGATAGTTCGCCCCTTGGCCAATGCAGGGCCATTCCCAAGAGTGTTATAACAACCATCTGTTTTCTGTTATTCTGGTACATAATAGCTTAATGTTCACTTCACAGTTGAGAAAAGCACTGGATGTAGGGGTGAGTTTTTTGTCTTTCTTTTCTTTTTAAATTAAACATGTTTTCTCTCGGCATCTTGTCTTTGTTTGCCATTTATAAGAAATATTAATGCAATTCCTGCCATTAAACTTTTGCTCCTTCTGCAAGCACTCATCCCTCATTTACATCCAAATTTGGTTCCCCTTTTACTGGAAATGATTTATATCAAGAACATGTCTTTAGAGGATATTGTTTATATTGATGGCACAAATCCTGTATCATTAAAAGCTTACACACGTGTTTTGCTTTTGTCCTTCATTTTTGGTCTCTAGCTGTCATTGTTTCACATTTGGTACTGAGGTGCTGAAAGAAGGCAATTTTTAGAAAAAAAAAGCAGCTTAGTCTTACACGGATTACAGCTGTTAGTGGCCCATACAGAGTGCTGGACCAAGCACTTTGGGACTCTCTTGGAAGAGCCAGAATAGAGTATCTTTGATGCTCATGACAGCTTACTTCTCACCTTCCAATGTAACAAAAAAACCCTGCCTTTCACTTAGTGCTCAGAAACCAACTCTTACATAGCCGAGTGGTTCCACCAGGCTACTGGTCTGGAATGCCTTTTGGACATTTAAAAAGATGAGCTATATATATTTTGGAAAGTCTTCTATAGTCCTTTATATTTATGTTATGCTTGAAATACAGCAAAATGCTTTCAAATAAACAGCAACTTTGCAAAGCTGTCACAAATATTTCATCACTGTAGACAAGTAAGACATATTTCATTTACCTTCATCAGAAATATGTATCTCAGAGAAACAAAGCTATAATATAAGCTCTTAAAATTAACTCTTCAAAAAGAGGCTGCTTATTGTAGTGATAACCTTCTTTACAAGATTAATGTCTAAGAGAGGTCATTCTGAGATAGAAACAAAACAAACAACCTACAACCTAAAACCAGCATCTCTACTGACTGGAAAACAATCCTACCTGAAAGCCTTTCTTCCACCTGGTTATATTTTATGGTCCCACTCACACTAGATGGAAGAGTGACAGGAACAAAACAAACTGCTTTTCCAGAAAGCATCTCCCTCCGCTGCTCTGATAAACTGGTTGCAGCAGGGACTCTGACAGGCTTTCAGGTGACTCTAATCTGCTTGTCCAATGATCAATGAATGACTACAGTAATCGGATTGTAAGGGCTGCAGGCTTCCCAACATAGACACTTATGCTGGGGAGGCTGCACTAAAAAAAAAAGCTTGAACAGAAAGTGGTGGGGGAGAAAGGGGAACAGATGTGAAGTCAGGAAAGTGCACTGCTGTCAGGGAGGGAGAAATGAGGTCAAGAGCCAGCAAGCAGGAGCAGCAGTATTTACTGAAGAGTGTTAGCTCACCAAGGGAGGCAGCATTAAGCCTCTATTCAAAAAAAGCAATGTGCACAGGACAAGCACCAGCAAAATAGGTAGCTGCAGAGCTTCACAGCCTGCAAAACTATGCTGGCTGCAAGCCTGTGCTGCTGCTATCACTACCCATGCTTTGTGCACTCCTTCTTCCAATCAATCAGTGATGCTGCTGCCTGGTGGGAGGAGGCTGGAGAACTCTCAAGGAGCCTGCAGTGGGTCTAATATTTTGTTTGTAATCTACTGCAGAACTGCAAGAGAAAAGGACGTTCTTGTAGGAGTCAGCCCTCATGTAGCAAGGACTTCAGCCTGATACCATACCTAGAGAAAGCTGGAGAACTCAACTAACTGCCTCTCTCACATGCAGAATCAGTTTGCAAAAGAACAAAAGCTGTCTACACAGAGTATTAATTTGGTTTGGCACAACAGTAGATTTTGCCTATCATATGTCCAATTTCCTGCTCTTCCTCCAGCCTGTAATCTTCTGTGGTACACCCAGGTATTGGTGTAAATGTCAGGTGGTTAAATATCCTTTCATAATATGTTTTCTACAGGTGGGTCTGACCTATGATTCCTTGTCAGCGATTAGTTAACTGGCAGAGACAACCATATATCAGGTTTATCTCAGTTATGAGGCAGACCTGAAGAACAGTTGCTATGCCTGGGAGCTGCCCTCCAATTATACCAGTTATTGCCACTAGCTGTCTTGCCTATATAGTCTTAATTGTCGCAGCTACAGCAAAGCATTCATCATCCAAACTCAATTAACTTCTCCTCACCTGAGTTTCGGATTCATAGAACACTGACAGAAGTGTTCAGCCATCCTGATAAAAAGCTGATTAATATTAATATTCAACTTTGGTATATGCAATCACCATCAGCTTATAATCACTGAGATATATATTTCAGGTGACCTGAATGTACCCTGCACATCCCTTTTAAGGAGCTGGTTGGTTTGGTTTGTTTTTCAATTGGGATGCTCGGTGTATTTTAAAAATGGCTTGTATACTAATTTTTGTATCACAAAACAATATGAAAATTGTAACATTAAATGGGAACAACTACCCAATTGCCTAGCTTGCACAAACAATAACAGAAACGACTCAGTCACGCACAGATTGTTTAAAAAATAAATAAAAAATTGTACCTGAGCCCCAAAGCCTCCCAAATCCTGATTTTCCTGTGTCTAGAAAATGTTACATTTAAAGGGAAAAAAACCTCTAACATTGGCAAAGCAGCAAATGGTACAATTTCAGGAACATCTATCAGTGAACGTTTGAGTAATCTGGACCATGTTTCACACCTCTCAGTTTTTCTTATATTAGACTGATTAATCTAGCATTTTATCCAGTGCACCCCACTCACAGGAGGGTTAAGTGAGAAACAGTTCTCACAGTAAACACATTTTTAGACTGGTATTTTAAAGAAGAGCTGCTCATTCTCTGTAGTTCATCTCTACCTGTATTTCAGCTGTAAGAAACCTCTGTCACAGGGAAGACGGATGTCAGGATTCAGTCTACTTAGTCTTTTACATGGCCAAAATTAGCTTCACCTTGATTAACTTAGTTTCTCCACAGACTACCTAATAGATCTATCCCAATTTACTCAGTCTTTGGATCACTTACTTAAGTGATCTGAAATTGTCATTATCTTTTCTTAAATAAGCAGAAGACTGATTAGTTGTAGTTTTTTAGACTATTGCAGTTCTTACGCTCTATCCATATGGAGTGTGGAAGTTTTTTGACACAGTGCCAAAAGCCTCTTGGAAACAGCTAAGTAGCCTCAGCATTTTTCATACAAAAATAAGAAAGGACCGAGGTTGCTCAGCACTAGGCAGAATTTGTCTGGCTTAATAATAAGGGAAACAGAAGACAACCATAAATGAATCTGAGCCTGATGACTTAGAAGGAATGCTATGCCACAATAAGCTTAGCTAGTTGTCCAGGGCCCAATGCAAAGCACACTGGAAGTACTGGACAAAATCCCTGCCTTGTGTTTAACGAGACTTGGGGCATTAGCCCTCTATGGAGCAAAGGGCCTTTAAAATGCTATTTCCTACAATAATCCCACAAAAGCAAATTTCCTTTGAGAAAAACAAAGCAACAGACTTTCTAAAGGACAAAGAATGTACAAAAGATCAGAAAAACACATGTGGCCAAGTAGTAATTGTAATCTACAAGCATCATCTTGTACTATAATTCAGACATAAGGCTTATGTTGTGGTGGTGTTTTCTCCCTTCCAATAGTTTGTCACTGACTATCCTTGCTGCCAGTATGGGACTCTTCTTAGTAATCTGTGAGGTTAATTTAATTTAGAAGAGGTGTTTTTTGCCTTTGAAAAATAAAATTGATTTTTACTGTCAGACAATTCCCTCCAGGTAACGCTTCCTCAATGTGCAGAGCAGAAATGACCCTCTGTGAGACCCTTGCTGCATTAGAATAGCAAAGCCACAAGTGGCAGTATGAAGTGAAATGCAGAGCCAGACAGACTCAGAGATGTGTCCAAGGACCACAGTAGCAACTGAAGAAAAAAAAATAAAGCTGAATTCTGACACTGATGATATGCCAACAACATCCATTCCTTTTTAGATTAAATAGTTTTTTTTTTTCACATACAAAAGAAAAATACTTCTCTAGCAATGAATGAACAAACCAAGCACTGAGTGAAACCTGAAAACAAAACCGGAACTGGAGAGAGATGGGTTCCAATTCAGAAAGTTTTTACAGACTTCATTCCAAAAATCAGTGTCTGGTCAGGAGAAGATTTTTGAAGTTTTCTCTCTCCATGTACACTGATTTCCTGCCGTAGTCTGTCTGCAAAGGCCGAGTGTTTAAAGAAGCCTTAGCAGCAGCATTCAGAGTCTCAGAATCTAACTGTAATAACAATAAGTATTTGCAGGGGGGCCCTGATGGAAAAAATACATGAACAGATAAGTGGTTTGGAAACACGATTGTAAATTTAGTACTGGTTTTGGCAGGCAAATCCACACTGATCTGAGTTGTGGAGAAAGTTACTGTAACCCTCATGGCAACAGGGGCATAATGAGTTATAGAGAGAAAGTGGAGGGGACACCTAAAGCTGCAAAAATGGCTTTACAGCCAATGACTTTACAGCCTGTCATGCATGTTATTAATTCTGCTCTTGTCCTCCTGCACTCCATAACTCTCAGAAAATAAGAAGGGGATGCCAAACAGAGGAACTACCCCCCTGTAACACTGGCAATGCAGCATTCTAGACCCAGACTAGATAAAGTACAGGAGTAATCCAACTCTGTGCAATAGCAGCTACGTGGTCTGAAATAGCTCAGCAGAGCACACAAGCCTAGGGAAAGGCTAGGTCACTATTGCTCCCATGTTAGCATTGTGTGTTGATCCTAAAATAACTCAGAAATAGTTAGTAAGAGAGGAGCTGTCTTTTTGGTTTCTGTGTTCCAGTGAAGAATCAGCAGGTTCTGTGTCAAAGACAGCTTCCTTGAGGTGGAGGGCTCTTGATTGGCCCTTAGCTAATGCAGATGAAATGCTTCAGAAGAATGATAAATGACAGCTTTGAGAACAGATTAGTTTCAGGAATATTTCAAATCAATGTTTCCCTACTTTGTACCTTTTTTCATGTGGGGAGGGGGCGAGCAGGGAGGGGACAACTGCATTATGAATTCAATAATCAAGAAATTAACTTGCAGGTTTACCAGAATTACTTTGGTTTCATTTTAAGCTTGTCTAGAGTTTTAAGCGGATTCATACAGACAGAATAAGGGCAAGCATATCACTGAAATGCTGTAGACAAACACCACAGAATGCTGGCAAACAAAGACGAATCTTCGGATCCCAGATAGCAGGGTACATTTCCCACCAAGCTGCATGTACAAACTTGGGGCAGGTACTACGTGGTCATAGAAAGATGGAATAGTTCCTTTGGCAGCTGTCATTCAGCAGTCTGTTGGACAGGCAGTGCAAAATTATTATAATTTTGGGGAAAGATAATTTGCAGATGACAAACATCAAATAGAGATTTGATTGTAGAGGGAGGGGGAGCCTGAGGGAGGGGTTGATAATCTCCAGACCGTAAAATGAAACACCTGTATAAAATGATACCAGGTGAGATTGTAAGAATAAAGATGGAAAAATTGATTGATACTACCTTACTGTACAATTTATCCATAGGATCCTGTTGTCTCCTGTCTTCATTGTGATCTCTGGTCTTTTAGACTGTGTTTGTTCAGATCCTAGTGCAGAATTATGGCTTTAATGGACAAATGAGCACTGAGGGTATCAAATTCTTGATATTTGCAAAGAGGGTGCTCTCAGATTTCAGAGACAACAGATCACCACAGTTGCTTACTATAACATTCTTCTGCTGCATTCACTACCAAAATTCTGCTTAGAGATATACTGCTCCCAGTTAGCTGCTACATACCTCTTCAGAATTAGCTTTGATAAATTCTTATACCAGAGCAAGAATATTGGCATGTGCTATCTAATTGCAGTCCCTGGCACTGCTCTCTGTGCTCTGCCTTTCAAAAGAAAAGGGTAGCATCTGTCCCCTCACTGTAACACTCTCTGCCTGATGGGTGATACTGGTGATACTGCTCTTAAGTTTTCTTGCTGCAGCAACAGTCCTTTTCTACACTGGTACACCTCTTTCAAAACTCACTGCTTTGTACCACACTAATCCCTCTTTGGTATGGTCACAGCATTAATACCTTTTTCTGAAACATGCTTATTACTTAACATTTCAATTGCACACACCTCCAAGGGGGAGAAAAAGTATCCAGCTGAGAACAGCTTGAATAAAACATGGAATCCACTTACAACCACCTCCGTTAAGGACCCGAGATTTTAAAAAAACCCAACACATTATAGCTGATATCATTAGAGTGAGTACAGTAGGCTGAGATATTCACCTCTGACTGTGACCTGAGCACTGCAAGATGCCTGTCCTGTGTTGTTTTCAGCCAGACAGGTATAAATGCCATCATCTTCTGGTAGAGCATCTTGGACGGTCAATTTTGCAACTCCATCTTCAAAAGTGGAATGGGCATACTGAATTGGCTGGTCTGCAGGCAGAAAGGAAGAGAATTGTCTTAGTACATCAGCTCTAAGTTTCAAAAGCACATCTTGTTTTCAGTGAAATCTGGATGCCTAAAGCCAGCCAGTGTATTAAAGTGCAGAGCCAAATCTCATTCTCTGGTGCACAGCCACTGCTCTCTAGTGACTACAAACAGCAGCATCCCAAGCAAAAAGCAGAATATGATTGTCAGACAAATCTCACCATTAGGTTCACTGGGTGCTACCTTGAGTATCAGCAAGAGGGGAAATGTTTAATCTTTGTATTTTCAATAGATTCTCTTTCAGGTGGATGGGAAAAGAAATGTATTTTCTATTTGCTTCAGACATTATCTCTGTCTTGTTCTTTGCCTGAAACTAGATACTGGTGTTATTGTCTAGATATGTAAAACCTGTTAAGCATGGAGAAGCACTTGAAGTTCTCCATGAAGTACTTTGTCATGGAAGACATTCCAAGAGAGACAGCAAAATCTACGATGGAGCCAGGAGGATGATTTACTCAAGCAGTCAATCTTCAGTACAGTATGTATAGTCTGGCAACAGACAGGTACAGGCTGATCCCTAATGACATGACTATTAAAGAAGTTCATTTTAAGAAATTACTTCTTTGTATTGTTTTGGAACATGCTTAAATGTGAGTGTAGACTGGTTAAAGTTGCTTTGCTACTGTTTCAGGAACTGTCATCAATCTCAGCCTTACTTTCTGAAATGCTTCTGCAATCTGTTTTCCCAATATTAAATAGTTTCCACTACTGACTCATCACTGGTTGCTTTCCCAGTGTATGCAGTGCTTAAGAGAGCCTGATACCTGTGCATAAACATCATGCTGGAAAAAGAAATAAGGGCCATCTAAGAGAAGAGGGTAAAACTGCAGAGAAACTGTGCAGGACTGAATCAAATACATCTGTCACTTGGGAAATCATTGTCAAAAGGAAGGATTAAAATTGATTTTCTTGCCAAAATCATTTAAAAAGATTAGCTCTGGGGTTTCTAAGAACCAGCGCTGCCCTATGAACAGGATAAATTAAGTAATGGGACAGATATTTCTCTCATCTCTGATTTTTAACACTAGCAAACCCAGAAGGCTGTTATTACCTATACCCTATCTATCATATGAAGTTTCATTCTGAAATACAAACATGTACCAAAATCAGTATGATCCAATACTTACATATATTATAATATGTCATAGATGATCTCGTTTGTTTACTTACAAGTCATCTGTTTGTTAAGCTAGCACATTTTCTACCGCATGAAAAACTCGGGTGAACATTTAATCATCTGTCCAGAAGACTTCAATTTTAGAATAAACTCTCTCCATCTTCATATGTCGCACATTCTTACTACCGGTTCCTTTGAGCTCCCTTTCACTCAGTTCCACATAGTAGACTGTTCTAACTATGAGGTCCAATCACATATTTTTTGCATGTTGAAATAACATTACAATCAAATATCTACAGGTAGAGGTAAAGCCCAAGCAGATAAAACTTTCTGTAAGAGGACACAGGGCACTGGACTGCCTTCCTGGTCTAACTGTAGAATACCTAACCTGACAGGGATACCATCTGGAATTCTGATATTGAAACTATGAGTGGTACCTAATGATGATAACCATATCAGAAATACACTCAGGATAAAAGCTGTATCATCTAAACCAGAACAATGCCTTTTAATTCCTGTTGTAAATAAGCAAATAAATAGGGTAAGTGTTCTATGTGGAAAAAGAAAATGTGGTCTTTTTCACCGTGTCATCAAATTTTGCCAGGGCATCCTCTTCTCCATTCCAGCTCCCAACAACACTGTGACTACTTTTTAGCACTATTCACAGAATAGTGAAATCACTTACAGAATAGCCTTTTCATCAGACCACAGAAAACAAACACAAGTATGCTAGCCCTGAGGAATAACCTGCAGCAAGATTCTAAGTTATGTCCATTGAACTCATATTTTTATCGAATAAAAACAACTCTCCCGGTAGTGAAATGTTCCCTTCTCCAGAGGCAGAACAGTCAAATCTCCATGACGGCTTGGCAGCAGGAACAATAACAAAAAATACCTTTATGCTGGCATGTTATGCCAGAAGAAAGGAAATTTTCTTCTGGCCCATTTATTAGAAGCTTTCTGGACAGATCAGAAAGCTATCCCAAAACCAAACACTACTCAGACAACTGTTATGCTAAAGTCATGGTCATATTGTTTTTAAATTCAGCAGAAAGAGGTTCAATACAGCTCAGAAGGGAAAAAAAAGAAGCATAGAAAGCAATTTGAAAAGGTAGATATTTAAAATGCAGTCATAAGGCCTTAATCCTACAAGTTAAGTAATAGTTACCAATGAAGCATTTAAAGAAGCTGAAGTAAACTGGTGTTACATACTGAAGTACTGTCACAAAGAGCATGCATAAAAAGTTATTTACAAGGCTTTGGTAAGGCCAGAACTAACACATGAGTTTATTTTCAGGGAATTTGCCAGTAAATCAGTGAAAATTCAGAAAGAAACTTGAAATAACAGGCAGGGATCAACAGGTCAAAAGAACGGTCTTGAAAAAGTTGGAAAAAATCTTTAAACAATTAAAATAGGGACAAATTATAAGAAAGAAATTGAAGACGGTAGAGTTGCAGAGAAGATTAGGAGCTCAAATAAAATCCATGACCATATCAATAAAAATAATAAAATACATAAAGACCCAAGGAGTGTACATGGAACTATCAGCCTTAAACAACTGTTTATAACCCACTCAGGTTTTTATCAAAATGGTATATAAACAGTTATGCATCACAATCAGATGCAAGACAGAAAAGCATTAAACTGTAGTGGTACGTTCTAGGAGTCTGGAAAAAAGTAGTGTGCTTATGTCTTTAGAATAATATACGATGTCCCTAATTTTTATTATCATGATAGCTTCTTGTACTTCTGTTACTCATCACTGCTTTCAGATTTCAGAGCAGAGCTAATGCACTGGCTTTCATTGACAGAACCCTAAAGGTTTGAAGTCCAACTATCTGAAAGAAATCCACCTGCTTTTGTCTCCTTGTGACATTGATCCAATTGCAGTTAGATGCTTGCATGCAATATAAACATGGTTATACCTGAGCAGGGGCAGATTCATCTGAGATTAGTGAAAAGAAAGGTCAATCCAGAACAAACATCCTAAAAAAAAGTGGGGAAGCACAGTGCATACTGAAGGTCTACAGAAACATGCTGCTTACTGATCTCTAGGTGTATTTTCCATGAGAAGGGTTTTCTGGTTAGCAAAGCAGAACATGGTTACATCACTAGTGACACTGTATCTATGCCTGATGAACTGTAACACAGAAAGTCATCTGAGACAGCAAGATGCTCTGTATGTAGAAGAAAACTGCACGTAGCAGATCAAGGGAGGTTCTCCTCCCTCTCAGCTCTGCCCTAGGGAGACCTCACCTGGAGTACTGCATCCAGTTCTGGGGGCTGGAACACCTGCCTTATGAGGAAAGGTCTGAGAGGCCTGGGGCTTTTTAGTCTGAAGAGGAGAAGACTGAGAGGGGATCTCATTAATGTCTATAAATACATAAGGGCTGGGCATCAAGAAGGCAGGAACTGCAGAGTAGCCTTCAGAAACACATTATTTCCAATGGGAGAGTGTCAGAGCCTTTACTCACATGTTTCGTGTCGTAAATAAAGCAGTGGCCTTTCTATTCTAGACATGGAACTATTGGGAAGGGGAACAGACCAGGCTGTGGGAACATACCAATTCGACATCATAGTTCATTTTCCCTGCCATCTTTTTCAGTTATCCCATTTACTCTGAATAGCTAAAGAAAAACAGATATCACGCGCAGATAATTAATTATAAAACAAGCCTGGATGAAGCATCTTTATGGCAAAATATGCTATTCTTTGTCTTTAAATCATACACTTGTGCAAACATGCAAAGACAGATAGCCTGGGAGATTCTGCAAAAAAAAAATTAATTTCACTTCAGAAGTAACAGAGGTAATCTAGAGTGAAGCTGAATAAATCTATCTGGTGTTTAATAGAAATGGCTCTAAATGGTAAGAGCCCTTAGACAGAACAGGTAGTCCCTGGATCTCTGAAATCATTTGGAATCTAAGCAAAATGCTGATGTTTGGGCCCAAGTCCAATATTAAAAAGGGACTGTTAAGAAAACTTGCATGTACAGTTGTGTAATCAGGGCAGGATGGGAGATTATACAGTCTGATAAAAGTAAAAAACATCTGACTTATCCTTTTTTCTAGATAGCTTTGGGCAAGCATCAGAATCTCAAGGAACATATCCCTAGTAGAGAAGTGAACAGAAAAGCTATGATTTTAAGATGCTGAAGATATAGCTGCTAATACCAATTACGACCTGCTGATGGAAGGGTGGAATCAAGCTGGCGTTTCATTTCTACCATAAAGAATAATATACTGCACTTCTTTTGCTTAGAGCTTCCTATCCCTGCAGGATCTCGGTGCCAGCCCGTCACTCTCCCAGCAGAGGCTAGTGCCAAAAGGGCAGGGGTAGCACAGGTTTCGGGGCACAGCAGCAACCCAGGCTTTGCTGCAGCGGGCGAAAAGCTGCTCTGAAGAAAAGGCGGGACACCCAGCCGTGTACAGTCTTGTCACCAGAGTCACCTGCTGGCCATGCTGGAAAACTACACTGAGACAGAAAACCGCTCAGGAAAACCACCTGTCGTGCACATCATGCGCATATAAACCGAATTTTCTTCAAATAGTACATTAGGGTGACTTGGGGTGCTTTGTGCAGCATTGGCGGCCTTGCTGCGTCCTGATCAGAGGGGCACTCGAGGCTGCGGCGGGAAGGTCGCGCATGCACGTGTGGCAGACCAGGGGGTTCCTTACCATTGAGGAGCCATGTGATCTGAGGCACAGGGACGCCTCCTACACAGCACTGCAGCACAAAGTCTTGCCCTTCACTCACAGTGCATCCTTTCAAGACACTGGCAAAGCATGGAGCAACCTCTTGAACTTTAGGCCCTTTAAAACCAAAATGAAAACAGTTCTTTTAACCCAACTTGATAAAATTATCTTTACCACTTAGTGATTTTTTTTCTAGGTATGCTTAGGTGACATGGCTGTGCTAACAGATTCATCCCATGTTACATGAGAAGAAGAAAAGAAAAAATCAAAACCATGGTGAAATGTTTTACTGGGAAATAGAAATCATTTTGAGCAACAGACTGGTATAAAGAATGGGTTCTTCTGTACTCTACCAGGCAGACCTTACCAGCCCTCAAGCTCTATCTTAGGTGATGGTTTTCTATGCCAAAACCCATCATTTGCAGCCAATCATTAGAAGCATACGCAACATAACTACCAGATAGTTCAGCATGAAGAACAGGAAGGATAATTGTTTCCTCCTTTTGTGTGTCTTCACCCAGTTCCTCTCCTAAATCTCCTCTGGCTGGCAGTGAAACAGAGTGACTTATGGATGCAGTTTACAGGTCTCTCATGAGACAGAAAGAGAATATCTTGGGTATCCTGGTTTAACCTCAGGCACAGCAAACAGAAATGTTGTATAAACATGATCATGGCTCCAGGACAAAAATTAAAACCAGGTGAAAAAAATCAGAACTGAGGACAGGATTTGCTAAGAGACCAACAAACCTTTCAACCAGACCAGTAAGACAGTGTCTTCAAGCTCTAAATAATTTGCCACTGGGAAGTGTACTTGAATTTAACAGAATGCAGTTCTCATTCCTTCACTTTTCTCCTTATTCGCTTTACTGTACAGGACTGGTTTGTGTTTGCAAAACACAAAAAAACCCAGAAAACCTCAGTGGTGAACAAACTTCCGTGTGTACAAAACATTCAATGAGATGATTTTAGCTATACAAATAACAAAAACAAAAGATCAGAAGGGAAACTGATGCAGAAAGTGGATTGCCAGTTATCCCCAACAACATTATTCACAGAGCTAAGAATGAGAATTAACCTGCACTGCAAAGTTGTAATAGAAATTTTGTAGTCGCCACCCTCTGACAGCTTAGAAGTCCTCAGCCCCAGTTTTCACAGTGCAGATGGGCTCACAAGAACTTACTTCTGACAGTTAACAACCAGCTGGTGGAAGTCTGTCCTTTAGGGTTGAAAGCTGCACAGCTATAAGATCCACTGTCCCCAGAGCAGGCTTTCTTTAACCATAGGCAATGAATTCCATCTTCTTCATATATCTGGACATCTTCTCCAGCTCTAATAGGTTCACCCTCTTTGAACCACTCCACATCTGGTTTTGGTTTCCCTGAAACTAGACAATCAAGTATTTGAATTTTTGTGAACAGGTATTCCCCTTAGTGTAATTCCATTATTTGCTTTAGTGTAAATTAAGTATAATTTACACATACATAATTATATAAACCTTAATATACAAGACTATCTTCAGAAAGATGGTTTGATATTTCTGATCTTCCAAAACCTCTTGGACAGTCCATCTTTTAAAATAACAAATACTTGATAACTTGATAAACCCCAGGAACTTCTATCTGAAAATTGTTCCTCTAAAAGTCACAGACAAAATGGATGTGATGAGATACTAGAAGAAAAAGAAAGACATTTCTCCCCTTTCCTTCCTACCCTGCTAAATTGGCTTCTCTGAGCACCTAGCAGCACTCTGCATTCCATGGTACCTACCACTGAGGTTGTTTATTCGGGGACTGTTCAGCCTGGAGAAGAGAAGGCTCAAGGAGGATCTTGTCAATGTTTATAAATATAGGAAGTGAGAGCATAAAGAAGACAGAGACAGGCTCTTTTCAGTGGTCTCCAGTGATAGGACCAGAGGCAATGAGCACAAGCTGAAACACAGAAGGTTCTTTCTGTCTGAGCATGAACACTTTTTTACTGTAAGGATTACTAAGCACTGACACAAGTTGCACAGAGAGGTTGTAGAGTTCCCTTCCCTGAAGATCCTCAAAAGCCACCCTGACACAATCCTGCACAACTTGCTTTAGGTGACACTACATGAGCTGATGACCTCCAGAGGTCCCTTCCAACCTCAAACATTCTGTGATTCTGGGTATTTTTTCCAGAGTAGGGTCCAGGTGTAGGCAAAGAAGGTAACTTCCAAGGACAGTAAACATTCAGGGAGCAGAAGCAATACAGCTGTGGCTTCACTGCCTGCTTTGCCCGTATCACAACTCTAGAAAACCAGATTTGGTTCCTAGTAATGCTGAGGAAAGTCTGGGCTTTATGGGGCAGTTGTAACGATGAGTAAAAAAAAAGAGGTTAGGAAAGAATGCCAGAAAAAGCCACAACCCCCCCCCACCTTTTAACTATCTTCATGAAATGAGGCCCACTAGGGCTTTCACGTTGCTGATGTTCCTTCCCAGCTCTACCCATTTCGTTACAGCAGGTGTGCTCAGTCCCAGAGGAAGGTACAAAGAGTAAAAGATGGCAACAATATCTGCAACAAAGACATATGATGTACTGCAGGAAACCCTTCTGAACAGAGCAAATACAAGGACAGGGGAGTGACTCATCAAGAAGAGGAAGCCTTACCTAGAAGCAGGACCCCACCTGATACAAGTGACTGGAAATACACAAACAAGGAATTCCTTCTCTTTTTAAAAAAAGAAGCCCCTAAATCCAGCTCCAAATCCATAAAAAATTGTAAGGGGGCAGGTTACCATTACACCCACAAATGGGGCAAAAAATGGAATGCCCATTACATATATCAGAAAGCAGGAAATGTCCTTCTTCTGTGCATTTTGTCCACTAGAAACTTTTATTCGGAAAAGATTCTCTTTCCTCCCCAGTAAAGAAAGAGCACGGTGGAATCCACAGACAAATGGTGAAGAACAGTAGAGGCAGAAGAACCTCCGAAAGCTGGGGGGGTGGGGGGAATCAAGCCCTGAAGTATCAAAGAATCTGGAAAAGAACCTGCTTTGTAGCAACCAGACACAGAAGTATGCTGAGCTGCCAGCCTTGCAGGTAGAAGCCTCCTTAAGGGTGTAATAGCACTTCCATTGTCCACTGCAACCAGGAAGCAGCGGTGCCTGTGAAAGCAACCCTGGTCACCCTTTGTGGAGAGGATTCTCAGGAAAGAGTTTCTCAGATTACTTATTAAAGCTCACTAGGGACATTCCACTGTAACTTCCCTACAGACACATTCCCCTTGCATAGAAGAGTTTCTGCTTTGGGTCCAAAGCCAAAAGAAAGGTATTCACTGTCTTCAATAAGAACTGAATGATCCTCGTAGTTTCTGTGCAATAGGGACTACATTTCCCTAACAAACGGAATCATGAATTAGTTAAACCTTGCAAAGTTTTTGAGATGCTCTGATGGAAAGCAATCCATATTCTTAGTACTAATAAACCTGAAAAATAAGCTATTCAAAAGGTGTCAGAATCTTTGGAACATTTTCACCCCTCCTTACTCTCTGGGCTTGTGATAAAAATTGTATTCTTTACTCATGGGGCAAGCACTATTAAGAAACAAAATAAATTACTATGGCTTTGTTGTGATTTTTTTTTTCTCCAGAGACATAAAAAACAATTTCTCTCTCACTAGTGGGAACACTTAAAAGTGTGAATGTTATCTTTAAAAAACAGCAGAAAAATGCTTCCAAGTTATTTTCTGCTAAAATTGTAATAACAATAATAATAATAATTAAAAAAAATTTCAAATCTACTCTCTGGATTCAGCAAAACGCAGCTTTCATTACTCTTCTGAGAGGTTAAAACTCAGTCAAATTCTGCAGAGGAAACTCTAAACCTCACTTTTAACCCTGACTTCATAATTTCAGCTGTTAGGAAGCACTCAGATCACCATTGGTTTGACCAAATATGAGTGGACGCTGCAAGGGAAATGCAGTTACTGACTGCAGTTTCTTATCTGATCTTATTTATTTATTTATTTATTTTTGGCTCAAAGGCAATAACAGTAATTACAGTTCTGGAAAGTGTACCATCCATTTTCTCTCTTGGACCTACATATAAGAGACCTTAAAACTACCTCCTAGAAAGAGCAGCATTGATTACATCTGGGGAAACCAGATGAGAAAATGGATGGACTCTGTGGTATGGAATAATTGAAAATTTCATTGAGAAGTGTATTGTGGACACAGCATGAGATTCTGCATTTATTTCCAAAATGCTTTAGGAGGAAGACAACTTGCAATGAACAAGGAATTGCTTCCCCATTTCCACACACAGAAGGGGAGTCTGACTAACCCCAGGGTTCTGATAACTTTCATGCCTTTACCTTTGCACTTGAATTTAATTTCCTGCCCTTCTGATGCTTCCAGACTCTGTGGACAGCTCTCAAAGTGAGGGGGAATTCCTAGAGACTCCCTCTTCTCCTCCATTACGGCCTTCTGGGCTCCAGATCTGTTTTCTGCTTCTCTACTTCTTGCACTGACTTGCCCTATCAGAGATGGGGTTGGTTGAGCTGACATCAGGGGCTGCACAGCCCTTCTCCTGTCTTCACTCTTCCTGATGAAAGTGGCCTGGGGTTCTGCCTTTGGTTCTGGTTGCAGTTTGACAGGTTGTAGTGTGATGGTGCTTGAAGATTTCTGCAAGACTTGAGATACTTTTTTTTCTTCTGATTCTTGAGGAGACACTGCATTGGCTGCTTGGTGCTGTCCCTGATTACCGTCTTTGGCTTCTCTGGCGATGTAAAAGGTCTCTTTATTTGCTGACACCCTGTCTTTGGTTTCAACCACAAGTTCAGTGCTGCTAGATTTCAGCTCTTTAGCAATCCCGTTGCTAGTTGCCTGCTTCAATTCTGAATTTTCAGCAGCTTTAACAGCAAACGTTGTTGGCTTTGATGGCATGCTGAAGGAAAGCGATAAGTTCACAGATATATCACACTGTATAAAGACTAATTATCAGCAATTATATATATGTACAAGCCCACCTTAGCAAGAGGTAAACTAATCAGCCTTTCTTCTCCTTCATACAGATTAAGAACTTGGATGAAAAGGTGCAGTGAAAAGCTTCATAAAATGTGATCAGTGCTCAGACTGTCTTAACTGAGGATTTTCTGAATACAAATCCACTGCTCAGGTTCTAACATGTTTTGTGAGCCAGACACTAATCTTGCAGACACTGCTTTAGAAAGAGAGCAATTATTGGAGACCTTGGAATGACCATGATGTAACATTACTTCATGCTTTAATACACTGAGGCCATGTATAATTATAACTCAAAAAGCCACATAAAATAGTGCCCTAGAGGGAAATGTAAATGTAAATTGCACAGTGAATTTTCTAATTAGGGTGTCTTGTAGTTCAGGTGATTTAAAAAGAGGACTGATCAGGAAACTAGATTGAAGTCTAGGGAATGGAGAGGGGGTGTTGTCCAAAAAAGCCCCACCAAACAAAACAGCAGAACAAAACCAAAACAAGAATTAGAAAACCCCAACCAACAACAAAACAAACAAACAAACAAAAACAGTTGATTGGACAACAATACCAGCTATGGTTGTGTTGGGAAGAGTTTATCAGAATTATGATGGATCTGTTGCTCAGTACTTCTGGGCCACTAGAGTAGCTGACTAATCAGGGACTTGAAACTGCCTTTCCTTCATTGAAGCCAACTGCCCTGACCACTAAGCTGTTACCTGTAGAGCATTGTGTCTGTCTCTCACACTTCCAAAGTACCATTTCAAGGCAGAATTAGAACATATTTGAAATACAGGAAGTAATTTGTAGCCCAGCTCTATTTTGTTCTGCTTTGTGCCACTGACTTACTCTCTCAGGGAGATTCAGGATACTTATTGTGATACTTTCTTCAGCTAGAGTTAAACGTACTAGAGAATGCCTATGAGATTTGCAGTTACAACTGTATATTTTTGGGGTGGGTTTTTTTTTTTGGTGGGTTTTTTTTGGCTTTTTTTTGTGGGTTTTTTTTCATTTTTTACAAAATATCTCTTCTTTTGGTGAGTAAACAATGGAGGAAGCAAAACTACTCTGGAGAATGCAGTATATGGGGAGTTCTGGCTGTAGAGCCATGCAGTTACATTTACAATAAACATAATTTGAAGTACATTACTAAAAATCACACAGATCTGAAAAACAGGATAGCACAGCATTTTCAGATCCATTTTGTAGTGAACATGGAGTTAGGACAATGTAAACACGCCATTTTTAAATCCCATCCAGGGCATGTGAGGACAGATTAAACACCCTGAAGACTGCAAAACAACTGCCCTTCATGAGTCTTACACAGTCACTTTAGAGCATTTCATTCCTGCATTTTCTATTAATGAAGAAAAGCCATTTTACCTTCTTTTTAAAAAAAATATTATAGTCATTAAACTTTACAAATCTTGATAAAGATCATGTTGTAAATATCAAGACTGCAATTAAATATTCTGAGAAAGTACTCCAGTAAAAACATACCATGGTGGCTGAGTGTATGTGTCAGTCTTATCTGGACCTGAAATAAAAAAATCAAAAACAGGTAACTTACACATACAATGCTGTAAACAATTCCATAAATTTCACAGATTTTAAGCGAAGATCCTTCACTCTTGATATTTCCAAATCATTAAACTCAAAATTGACTGTCTCCACACCTGAAATTTGAACAGCAAGCTGCTCAGCTGCAACACAAAGAGGTCTCGGTCCATTTTGATACATTGCTGGGTCAACTAAGTTCCCCAGTCCCTTAAAAAGTAAAGGTTCTGTGAGCCTCCCTGTGTGCTCTTGTTGGGCAAGAGAAGTAAGGAAAATATTCCAACTGGGAGGCAGCTCATCAAATCTTCTGGGAACTGCACAGAGCTTGTAGAAGTGGAGAAAGACAAACAATACGTACTACACCTGCACATGCCCACAGTGAAACTGCAGCTGTCCTCTGGGTAAAACACAAAACCTGAGCCCACCTGTAAACTCTGACCAACTCATTTGCTGCATACCAAGTATTATCATGTCTAAAATAAATACCACAATAGCTAGTATATCACATTTTCTCACTTTGCAACACCACCAGGAAATGCAGGAACATAGCTGAGCTGTACTGATTTGCCACGGTACCTCATCAGCTACACTGATATAGCTGAGCACGTATTTGCCCATCGCCGGTCTCTTAGTTCATATGTGGGTAACCCTCCATGCATTTTCCCAAACCTTGACAGTACTTGCTTCTCTTGAGAGCAGCACAGTTGGAAGGAGAGAAATACCACTCTGGATTAAGTACTGACCACATCTCTCCATTTTTCCCTAGTTAACACTACAGGATGCAGCTTGTTTTCTCCTGGTAAGATCAAAGCTGCACCTATGCTGTTGTCAGCTGTGAGACTAGAGAGTACAGTAAAAAAACATGTAATAATGAATTTGCAAGATAATGCTTTTTTGAAGTCATCAACAAATATTCCATAAAAATGCTTTCAGAATCTTTGCCTCAGAGAAAAGACAAATACATGTGATGGATGATACCCTGATATCCACTGTGTTTTTCAAGCAGAAATCCACATCTGAATGCTTAGACTTGCTGCACCATTCAGTGTGACTAAAAGAATCTATTTACACACACACAAAAGTTGCAATGAGAGAGGGAAATAACCCATTGACCTCTCTTCAATAAACCTGTCAATAAACACTAACAGAAATTCTTCACATAAAAATTAAAGCTGAAAAGAGACTGGATAAATGCAGCAGAGGAAGCTGAATAACTACTGGTTGCAGACAAGACAATAGTATGCAACCCTGTCAATTAAAAGACCATTTTCCCCCGTTGCTCTCTACTTTCCACCATTGGAACTTGGGGAAAAATGTAGCTCTTGGAACAAGATTATCTTTAATATGAGATTGCATGGATTTAAAAGAAAATGGTGTAACTCTGAGACACTTGATTGTCTGCTAGCATATTGCAGCAACTTCTATGACCTGATTTAATTGATAATGAAAGAAGTAGGTATTATATATTGTGGTTAGGTAAGTGGAATCATCTGATTAGTCAAGTTCATTGCAAGATTGCCCTTTTTACTGACCTGTGCTAATCCAAGAAAGAATGCCCACATTATTCAGAGATGTGGTCAGCATCTAAAGCAAATATATACCACAACTGACATTGTGACCCTGGTTCTGCATCATCTCTCAAGGCAGATGTGCCCATTACACAACAGAAAGCTCACCACTTCAGGGAGAGCTGGTAAGGATCAAGTTTCATGTTTTTAAAAAAGGCTTATTGAACAAAATAGCCCTTTCTGTAAAACATCAGTTGAATAAGCAACCTGTAGAAGCTCCTAAAATGGCTTCATCAGGTTGGAATCTACAGATAAAATGTAGAGATTAAAGTGGCAAAGGCTAGTCGTGGTTCTGAGGATCCCAAATGTAAATCCTTTTGTTATACATAATCTTGATATCTTATAGTGACAGCATTGATGTGAACCTAAAAATCTTGCATCAAAAAATTTACTGCTGGGTGTGTGTGTAACCCACTGATCTTATGACTGCAGCTGAAGTCAGCAGCTGTTGATGTAATTATTTAATCGGGTCCAGTGACTGCTTACCCACTGACTGATGAAATTCCTCTTTAGTGTGGCTGCTGAAGGCTGTATGATTTTGAGGCTGATGCAAAGGGCACCCTAAGAAGCATCAAACTGTAAAATGAACTGTATATGGTAATGCATATATGGAATAGAACATCCTAAATTATTTACACATATTTATGAAATACATTTATTTCCTTTAACAGCACTAAAATAGGCAGAGTTGGAAGAAGTCTCAATTTTAATCTCATTAAGCTGCTTTTCCTCTCTTAACAGTTTAGAGTTATGCTCATTTACTAAACTTGCTTGCATCTACAAATGTAAAAATGATTTTGTTTCCAAAAGGGAACTGGTAAAATTGTGCATCTGGAGTTGGTACTCAACCAACACAAAATTAATTACTGATTAAAATGACAAGTGCAAAGTTTCCATTCGTTGAAATTAAAATCTATGTTCAAAATATATGGAGGTCAAAATCACAGTAGAAGTAAAAAGTTGGTTTTAAAGCAAGTTGTTACAGAGCATTTGGATAGCCTTTTCCCCACTGATCCAACACAATATTTTCAGCTGTAGCATGGTCCAAGCTGCCACAGTAAAGAAGAGAGAGGAAGATAATGGGAAAAAGTGAATGCTTATACTGAGAACACAAATTAAGATATTTTAAAGGAATGTCTGTGGTTCACTTGTCCCCTCTCCTCCAAATCTGCTGTACCTTGAACGGTGAGCTCTGCAGACACAGATGCTTTCCCAGCGCTGTTTACCACTGTGCACGTGTAAACTCCGGAATCAGCAAGCTGAGCATTTTGGATTTCCAAGAACTGGATGCCTGTTTTCTCAAACATGTTGAAACGCTCATTTTGCTGCAACTGAGTATCACCCTGCAAATATCACAAGACACCATGAGGCAGATAGCTATTGGTAAGAGAAGGAGAGCAGTAAATGTTTTCGTAAAACATCAGGTCAAAATGCCTTTCTCTTGTCTTTTAGCCAAATTCCTTCTGTGAATAATAATCCAATGGTATAAACAAAAAACTGTGTCCAAAAGTTCTATAATTCATATCTGCAGGAGGCTGGTTTTCACTGCATTTTGTCACCCACTCATCTCAGTTTGATTTTGGCTTTTAATTAATTACTATATCCATATTCCTAGAAGCATTTCTTTTCACTGTATGTGGGCTCAAACCAGTTTTCTGTTCATGTTTATTCCAGGAGGTCAAACACCACACTTGCAAGGAAAAATCTTCCAATTTTGGAAGACAAGAGTAGCTCTCTATCCCTCGACAACTCCTTTATGCTATATTATTTCAGGAACTGGAAAAAATTCTGCATCAGTGACCTCATCAGTGGCCAGGTAGGGGTGGCAGAAGGCACTAGGCAAAAATCAAGACCTTAAGACATTGCTGTAACACAGCTCCTTTGCAGTGTTACACTGGCGCTGAATCAAAAGGTATGGCTTTGAGGCAGGAAGAAATGCATGCACTTCTATGTTCTCTGTGACATAGATTAGATTAAATTAATTAGAATGAAAATTTTTGCCTTTACATTCTACAAAATAATTGATCAACACCTCATTTGTAAGCAAATCGGGGCTTCTGCTACAGCACCAGCCATTAAGAGGAGTCCCTTGCTATCAGGCACCACAGCTTTTCCTATCCTAAGTTTAGGAAGGGAAAGCATACAAATCTATGATCTGTAAGGCTTTCATCGGTAAACATTTGGGAAACACTAGTGTTTTCAGGCACTGTCATTCCTGAAGTCTTTATCAGCTTACTGATACTTGGCTGCTGTTAAGTCCTGTTTGAAGAAAAAAGCTAGTTCACTTTAGGGGTTTGGTAATGATACAGTAGTTTCTATTCTTTGCAACTTAACAATTCAAAAAAGGGGAAAGAAAACAATGAGCACTTCACAGAGTATATGAATTATTGAAAGACAGATTCATAGTGCTCAAAATAGGGTCCAAAATAATATTATGAAAGCCAAAAGAAAAACAATTGGACCCAAAGTGATGGCCTGAGGATAAGTTCAAGAGAGTGGACTGTGTGTCTGCAGACCAGCAATGGTATGACTACCGAACCTCTGAGCAACACACATGTGGTATTTTACAGAATAATATATACAGAAGTGCAAGTGTTGAAATATGTTTTTTAAGGACATAAACATGAACAGAACTCATGGAGCTGTTTATAACAAGAACTTTACACGCTTCATTCATTTGATCAGACAGTGAATGCCAGATTTTAGAGTAACACATTACAGAAGCTGCCAATCAATAGCAAAATATATAATATAACCTCTAACAAACTGTAAACACATGTATGAAGCAGCACCAAAGTGTAGATCCAAGATGCTGGATTGCTAGTCCCTACTTGCTGTTTACCACACAGCCCTGAAAAAAGAGAACTGAATGACAAATCCTGTTTTGCACAGAGTTGCATGGCTGGAAAACTCAAAGAGAGTCTGGTGGGACTGGAAGCAGGCTGCTGTGGAGCAGCTGCATTGCAGACTGCCTAGAGAACCAGCAGGCCCAAAAATACTGAGGGAAGCGAGAGGGAGAGGCAGACTCTAGGTGGAGCTGCCAACTGAAAGAGATGTCTTACTGAGAGCTTCTACAGCAAGAGGCTGATTGTCTTCTGAGGTGTACCCTGGCATTTGTATATTACAGACAACAAGAATAAGTCTAGATTAAAACAGACAATGACTTGGAAGTATTTCCCTGCTCTACAAGCAGTTTTCTGGGTTTTGGGGTTTTTTTTTTGGTTGGGTTGGTTTTTTTTCCTGGTTGTTTTTTAAGGGTGGGGTGTTGGGTTGGTTGGTTTTGTTTGTTTATTTTTGCTCATTTGTTTGTTTGTTTTGGTTGGTTGCTTTTTTATTATTTTGTTTGTTTGTGATTTCTCGTTTGTTTGCTTTTTGTGGTTTCTTCCCTCCCCCAGGCAAGAACCTGGAGATACCAGAAGAACATAAAAGCTCTAAGAAAAGCTTTTTTCTTTTTACTATACTTCAGGCAACTGTTGAAAGCTGAAGGTGAGCAGAATGCCAACAGAACAGTCATAGATTTGCTCTTTCAAATTAAAGACAGCACTTGTAGTTCTCTAAAATTCTAATAGTTTCAGTAAATGGCCTAATCAATGTAATATTTAATTATTACCTGAAGGCTCTCTCCTAACTAACAAAAAAGAAGTGGTTGGATATCTTGCGTATGCCCAAAAGGGACACTAGATATCAATGGTTTTTTAATAGTCTAACGAGTTTCAAATATTGCTTATTTATGAAGCTGGGTTTTTTCTTTGTAAATGACACATGCTGACAATTCCCAGTTTTAATGCAGATCTGAAGTTGACAGCTCAGGTCTGCTTTATTTTATGTCAGACACTTTGCTGCTACCACTGTTTTAGCAGAAGTCGGACTGAAATTGTTTGGCAGTTTAACTGTTGTTCATTTGTCTGGGTTTTTTTCAATTTGAAAAAAAACAATTGTGCATGCCAAAACTCCATCATAGCTGTTAATTCCTAAACTGTCAGTTTTTCTTTTCAATTCACTTTCATTTATTTGCAAACATCATCTTCGTTCTGATGTACAGATAAAATCCAATGTGAGTGATACAGAAAAGACAGTTATGACCGCGACACTGACATGGAACTTGGGAAATGAAGCTGTAATTTTCACAGCTATCAGAGACTCCTCTGTAACTTTATCCAAAGCATTAAATCCCTGTAGACTTTCTTTATAAAACAGAGATTATGATAATATTCACATTTCCCATCCTTTGTCTATTTCTCTTATCTACTTAGTAATGTCTTTGGGGAAGTATGTCCCATAGCCACTGTTTTTATAATGGAACCTGGATCTTGTTTGGTGCTTTTAGATTATTTTTTTTTGTACAAGTATTTTCAACAATGAGACAGATAAGGGAGAAGTTTATATTGAGAAGGAATGTTATTATCTTTTGTGAGTTTATTCAGCGTAAAAATGAGGAAGAACACGGCTATCCTTGTATGTAAATTCTCACCACAATGATTTGCAGTGGCAAGTGCATTTCATCCATTCAAGTCACAGAATTTTGCAAGAGACAACATTGATTTTTTTGGAATATCATACCTTAAACCAAGTTACTTGAGGCTGAGGTCGTCCTGTTATTTTACATGAGAATTTGCCCGTTTGGCCTTCACGCACAACAACTCTGTTGGGTTTTGTAGCAAACTTGGGTGGACTCTCTCCCCAGATACTTGGCCTATGCTCCACAGAAGGAACAGTAAGTCTTCCCCTGGAAAGGCAATTGTCATCCTGGTTTTACAGAAGAACTGGAAGCTGTTCTGGTTAGAGCACACTTCAGGAAGCACTTTAGAACAGTGGTCTGCCAACAAGGGTATATAATTGGTGGTAATCAAGACTGTAGTTACATGATATTTTTTGGGCCAATGAAAGAAATGAAAACGCTGGTGATGACTGTTCTTGACTCCTCATGCAACTGAACAGTATGATGCCACACACCTTCGTCCAGCATACACATAACTCACATAACAGATCTTGGAAACAATTTTAGTTGCTTATAAGCAGAGCTGGGCAAACCAAATGATAGGAAACACTGCAAAATATAGTTTTCCCCATTTTCTGCTTCTTGTTTGCCTCCTAACAGTTTATTTGTGCATACTTGTTTGCTGTTTACAGTTCTTTTTCATGTAATTTGTTTCAACATTGAATGCAATGACACAGTTATTTCTGATTTATGAATCAGTATCTTGGTTTTGCAACGTTTCTGACATATCTTGGTAAAGATTTCTCGTTTGAGGAAGGCTTCTGTTTGGAATCTCATTTACTACAATGTTTGCAAAGCAAACGCAAAGAGGGCACAAACCCAAAGTACTGTGTGAAGGTCTTCTAAGTGTAAATGCCCAGCTCTACTTACATGGATGGCACAGCTGGCAAATGATATGTGCAATGAAACTAGAGTGACATCAGTGACTGTAGTCCTAAACCCTGCTACACAACCATAAAACATAAAACATCAAGCACATTATAGCAAGAAAAAAAAAAGGTGCAATGTCAGGTCTGTTAATGTCAAAAAGAACACTCACACTCTTTGCTCTGAAGCCCTGGTACAACAGAGACATACATTAGCAGATGGCAGATGGTGATGACTTTGTTTATTTTTTTTTTAACCTTTAATTTCAAGAAAACTGAGTAATTTTCAAGGCCTTCTTTTCCAGATGGCCTTTTACCACATGCAAGTAAGTTGTGTCAATACCTCACCATTTCTACCAGGTGTCAGATACTAACAGAGACCGCATCGCCTTAATCCAAGGTGCTGCCAAGACATGATGGTTGCCATATAGGCAGCTCGAGGTTTCTAAGTAAGAGATGATACCATAATGAAAGGATTTACATGGACAAGAAGATCAGCATAAAGACTTGGGAGAGAAGGGTGACTGCAAAATGCTACTATGGAAACCACTTCATCATATAATTAAATATCTCATAGCTTTTAATATCATCTTCCTCATGCTACCACTAAAGAAAAGCATCAATGTGTATTAAAGAAGTCTTTTAGTGAACATCTTTAGGTGGTGTTTCTCTATTTATATATCTATACATATATACTCATGCATTAAAAGAAAATAAACTACAAGCTAGCCTGTAGCTTTATGGCACTTTCTGAGATATATACAAACTGAACTGTCGGGGTCTTTTTCTCTTCCCTCCTCCCTGTTTACGTAAGGCATGAACTTTACGCACCATAACATTATTAATACTGAATAGGACTAAAATACATGAGAATGAAAAATGAGGACAATCACTCTTACCTCCATGCAATGCAATGGATTAGGATAGTGCTTTGGAAAGTCTGTATAATAAAACCTCAACTGTCCTTTCTTGCTTTGATTATTTAGCACATCTATTTCTGTAGCACATTTGCGATACAGCCACTGTGATGCAAAAGCCTTCCTGATTACTCAGTTTCACCTATTTTCACTGTTGTAATCTCAGTTAATTTTAAAAATCAAAACATGCATAAACAATACTCCTATCTGACAAAATTAAAGTCTTCAGTTTTAACTATCTGTATTCTGATCACTAAGAGAATCAGAAACATGTATTTTTGTCTATATCCAGTGTGACTCAGCCCCAGGGATATAAATCAGAAATAATTCTGCTTAAATTCAAGCTACTTGTAAAGAAATGAATTCAGCTATTGGAAGAATTAGGCCCGAGGCTTTTAAAACTGTGGCATTCACTTAATTGTAAATGCTAACTGAAGTGCAGAAAGTACATGGCAGCATGAAGGCTCTTCTGTGTGCCAGCGCAGATCACCCTGTTCACCCATTCTTGCTAACAGTTACTCCAAACTAGAACAAGCCTTTCTTCTGGACTACAATTTACCCACTGGGTTCCTTGGAAATACTTAAAATTACATGTGAAAGTATGCTGATTCCAGTTACTTTTATTTGTTACTGATGACTCTTAAAGCAGAATTTACTCTGGCTTTATAAAGAGACTGTCAGGGTCATGGAAGATGTAGGAAAGGATTTGTGATTATCACAACAGAGACAAGAGGGTGCAGTATTGCAGCAGAGGAGGGTACAGTGCTGCAGATACCATCAGAATGTTCTGTTTTCAGCCAGATTAATTCCTGTCAGCATGAGGGAGCAGTAGCTGTATCAAACTACTTATGTTTTCCTGACAGCCTCAACCATTTAACTAACACAGCAGCTCTCATAGTAACTATTCTGCTTGGGATAAATGGAGAGTTGGACTTGGAGCACTGGAGTTCACAACTATTGAAGTGTTTGTTTTCAGAAGTTGCAGCAGCTGTCACTGCCCTGCCTCTGAGAGCCCAGCCATTCTTGCTATCCCCATCTCACAAGTGTGTGAAATCATGCAAAGCAGTTACTCAATTCCAGTGCAGTGCTGTGCAGAACTTAGGCATTAACCACCAGGCTTTGCTTTCCTCAATTACCTTGGATTCTTGCACAGGAAAGGAGCCTTGGGGATACATTTCCAGTGAAGAATTACTGACAACTGGACAAGAATCCAACCCTTTTTGACTGGCCCTCAAAGTGAAACAGAGCTAAAGACAAAATGCAAGATGCACTTAAAATGGGGAGAAGTAGTTAATATTTAGAAAGAGTAATGTTATTTGTTTTCCTATCAAAACATATTTAGATGCCTGTTAAACAGTATAAAAGCTAGTGGACTTCTTACCCAGGAGTTTTGGCACTGGATGGCAAGCTGTACTTCTTCAAGGTATTTCCTGTGACCATCAGACAGAAAGACAGAAGTCAAAAGTTTTGGCAAAACCATTGGGAATTACAGACACTAAAGACTATGTAAAGTATGCATTTCTCCAGGTTTCAGACACAGAGGAGGAATGCAACACCTGCAGTATAAGGTTATGTCATCTGTAGCCCAAAGTAAAGTTCTCCAATTCCAAAAACAAGTCTTAGCAGTTACCATCTAACCCTGGCCTCAGCAGTAACAACACTGCAGATTATTCACGCAAAAATATTTTTAAACAAGCAAAGGAAACACCGTGCCCCATCTCTACAGTGCAGCGCTAATACAAATTATGATTGCAAAAGAGAGGGGGTTTGGACTCTGAACAAAGTCTTACTTTACTTGGCTTGGTTTTTAGTCCTGTGCTAGCTCAGACCACCTTTTCTGCAAAATGGATCTTTTTGAAGCACGGTAGTTGTGGTGCTGCTGGTGCGAGCGAGAGGGAGCTGCCCAGAGAGCGATGCAGACCCAGCGCCACCTACTGCACACAGCCTTCCTGCGAGCCCTGCCACGCTGAAATGGGAGAGACATGGGGTAGATCCACAATAGCAGCATGAAACAAACAGCTCTGATGACTGGGAAAAAAATATTTACTCTAGAGCCTTGTAAGAACCTGCATTACTGTCAGATAGCACAGCCATTCAGGATGGAAAGACTAGATTGTGTTTCGGTCACTTGGCTTTCTGAGGTAGCAGCCAGCCCCACGTAGGTGCCTTTGCTGTGAAAAGAAAAAATCTGCTGTTTGCTATCTTGATGCATAGAGGGAGATAAGAATATAGACCATGTAAATCTGAAGCTGAGAAATTTAGCAATTAGGTACTAAAATTGCTTTTAAACTGCAACAAAGCCCAGGTCAGAAAAACTGATATAAAAACAGCTTTAAACAATCCTCCACGTGGATGCAAGCTGTCACTCATCAAAATTGTCACGACTTAAAACTAGGGGGGAAATTTTTCTTGCGTAATTTTTCCAACAGAAGGCACTAACAATCATGCCAGATCTATGCACATTTCAGTATGTACTCTGAGGATATCTGCTAGAGATTTCGACTCTGAAGAAACCCAAATCCTGATTGTTTCAGAAATGCTGCAGATTTTTGCTTTGCTTCAAGAATTCAATGCAAAGTTGTGACCTGAGGAGATTTGATATTCAACAGATATCTGACATGACCAAACTGCTAAGAGAGATGTAGTGCAATTCACTTCCATCTTTCCTCGGCTTTGTGTTACTCCTTAAATTTTAAATTTGGCAGTTGGCAACTATCTAATATGCAGATGTTCTCTTAAAAATTCCTGGGTTTGATCTTGGCTGTTTCCCGTGTGACATTAAGCATGCAATTACAACCAGGCGTTCAGCTAAGCAAATGGAAGCATTCACGGAGAACTCCAGAAACCCACTGCCTATCTGATGGGCTGTGAAGCAACCAAGATCACCACAGTTTTACTGCCTGAGAGAAAATGCTAACTTTCCAGGCTGTTGTTGCTGTCCTGAGTGGTTGTTCCCATAAAAGTACAAAGTTTATAGCAAAGTCTTTAAAGCTAGGTCTTTTGTTACCTGGGTATCATCATACACACCTGGAAATGAACACACACTTTACCTAGCTATAGACGTGCACTTCCCTGAAAGTACCTTAAAGTGTGAAATGCTGCCGATGAACCTTACTCTTGCACCAGTGAGAAAGCACGTGTGTACAGCTGTGACTTCAACCGGACAGTGTGACACGGCTTGTTCATTTCATTAAATTCTATAATCATCACACCAACAGAGTAAGTATCCTCTTACCTTCCACTGTCAGTTCCACGGTCACTTGACGAACACCACCATCATTCGCAGCCTCGCAGGTGTATTTACCACCATCACTTTCCTGTACACCTTTGATTACCAAGCTGAATATCCCCCGAATGCTGCGGTCCATGACATAATGGTCTCCCTCTGGGACAGGATGTCCATTTCTATACCACGTGATCTGTGGCTCAGGGTAACCTCTGACCTGGAAAGATGTGGGAGAGAGTGAAGAGAGAAGGCAAACATAACAGATGATGGTATTAGGAAGAAATGTTGGACATTTAGCAATACAGTGGAAAGTTCTTGACAAAGGAGCTGTTAAACACATAATCCCTGCAAGCCAAATGGCAGAACATTATGAAATGAAAAAACTCTTGGATAAGTCAAATTGTTAAAATTGTAAGACTAGTCAGGCAGAGAGATACCTACACAGAAAAGTTTCCTATTAGATTGGTTTACCTAAAGAAGCACAGCGATGGTGCCAACAAAGAATCCTGGCACTTGAGTTCAGAGATTCAAGGGCAGGAATGCTACTACACCTCTAGCTATGCAAGACTGCAAGGTACCTAGACCAAAAATTTCTAGCATGGTTGCCAAGGATTAGGCTTATATTGTAAATCTGTATGAAGTCATCTAGTTTGCAAATGTGTCTGACAATATATAGGCAAGAAATGCAGACACGTGGCAAATACTGTCCTGATCTTTAAAAGCAGAAGATACGGAGTTGCAATTTCAGAAAGTGCCATTAAGGGTCATTCTCACATTATGGTGGTAGGGGGACTATAACAACCTAGAAGTATTCACATATAGACACTGCTCAACTTAAAGAGCTTTGTGGTCTACTGGTAGCCCAAAGAAGAGTTTTCAACAAAATGAACCAGTCCTGTGCTCATTAAATAGCAACCATATTAATATATCCTTGTCTGCTATGGCACTAATGATATCTTCAGATTTGCAGGCAGATTTTCTGTTGGTATAACTGAGAATGGAGTTATTTATTTCAACTGAGCTTTGAAACCTGATGAGGATATGTATCTTTCATTAAAAAATGGGAAAAGCCCAGTTTCTACCAAAGAATTAACTCCTCAGACAAAGGTTCTTCCTCTGCTTTATGAAAGATGCCATCCTCTTTGAAAGTCGCTTTAGCATGTATTAATTTGCAGCACACTTCCCAAGTCATCATAACAACTCCTGATTACAGTATTTCCCCCTTCTTTCCTATTCCCCTACTTTGATACTGTAGCTCTCTTTGATCCTTTGCCTACATGTCATGAAATAACTGAGTGGATCAAGATGAGCGGGGATGAGTAATAGTTGTGGATGTGTTTGCTCACGGGGAAAGCAGCAATGCTGCATTTTGAACTACATTACCAACTCTTGGCAACTGACTGGGAAGTTCCTTCAACCTCCAGGTGGGCAAAATATTGATGATCTGTCTTGATTTGAAGAAGGCTTCGTTGTGGCTTGCAAAAATTCCTCCCAGCATTCTCCTCTCTGTTTCCAATCCACATTTCAGGTCTGCTTTCTTCTGACTGCACAGCACTTACTTTCCAAATTACAATCTTTAGCCAACCAACTTTACCCATTCTTAGCTTCTCTTCTTTCAAAACCTTTCATTTTTAATGCAGCCCCACCTCATTCCAGCTGGGTTTCTCATCTGTTGGAGCTTAACCTACAGCTGTCAGAAATTTTTCTTTCCTTTAATTCCTTGGGTATCAGTTCAGACAAATTAATTCTGCCAGTGATGTGGTGACCCCTTCTTCCTGGCACTACTTACTCAATATATAGAGAGAGGACATTAATGTTTGCCAAGAGTATGAATATGCTGAATAAGCTGGAGAAACTTTCCACTTCTGGTACAAGCTTCTCAAGTTCTTTCTGAGTCTATCTTTACCTAAGTAAGAGCCACGTTCTATGAAGAATACACTGTGGGATCTGCACAATGGGGAGTTGATTGCTGTTTAAAAATACCACAGCATCTTTCTAAAGCTCTTTGCAGTCATGCTGCTTCTTTCCCGTGCCTTCTGAAAAACAGCAGCTCCCACTCAACCATGACCCTTAACACTACTCCAGCATATTGGTTTAGTGCCTACTCAGGGGACAGGCTCCCAGGAATATCTTTCTCAGCATATCTCATTTTCAGAAGAAGGGAGTTGTGAAGCATCAATATGAGATTTTTACAGTAATGAAACTCTTGTTGCTAATGTGCTTACTGATGCAGAAAGTGACTTGTACCAAAGAACTGTTTCTTACTATTAACTTGTCAATACTCTTCCACCTACCTTTTAATATTCAATTAAGAATGCAACAGAGAGATTAAGTGACTTACCCAAAGCCAGAATGTATATTACAATGGAGTTTATACCTCTTATTTTTGCTTCACTGGATATTGAATTTGAAATACATGAGGTAAATTGCCTTTGGTACTGCTATTTCAAATAACACAATACAGTAAAACGACAGAGCAGCACTTGGTGTGAAGAAAGAACCACCTTTTCAGTGCATTACTTCACAACCTCTTTACTAACATTAGTCTAGCCACATCTGGTTACAGCTGCTGAGATTTTGGCCTGTAAATACAAGTCATCAATGACAGGTCACCTAATATATTTACTATTTTCTCCAGTTCACAATCATTCCTTCTGGTTTTTTTCTTCTATGTATTGTTCAACCCAGCTTCAAAGCTCTTGAGCATAAACCATCCTTCACTTATCTCAGGGAAGAACTGGGGTTGAAGCAACAGGAAACACCTTCCTTCCATTTTTCTTTTTGTTTTATCATATTCTTAAATCCCTCTTGGACCACACAAAGACATTTTTACCTGACCCCTCAAGCTCTAGTAGACCATTATACATGCCCTTCCAGTATCACATGGCTGAGCCTTCAGTAAGTATTTTTCCAGTTCTTCCATGTGTGTTTATTTTATGCTTGCTGTGTCTGTATTATTTTTCTCATCCACACCTCTACACTGAGGAAATGCCACACAGAAAATTACAAACACAAGCAATCAGCATGCCATTTCCTTTCAAAAGGTTGAGTCATTCCCTTTCCAAACTCTAATTTTTTTCTTTCCTTTTTTTTTTTCTGTCAAAATTGAAACGATGGGAAAGCAGAAGTTTACAGAATTGCTCTGTTTCAAGGATTTATTTCAGGTTTGGGTATGGAATGTGTTTCAAACTGAGCCAGCCCTCTCTGAAATACATAGTCTTGCCATAAAAGTGTCAGGGACCCTTAAACGAATCACTGGTTACTAGGTTTTGATCCTAATGGATCAATTCCAGAACTGCAGCAGGTTTTATATTCCTCCCCAACCTTTCCAGAGCTCACTAAAAACATCTGCCTTGAATAAATTCACAGCAAAGAGAAATTTATCTGCTTACTTAATGCCCAGCAGCAGGAGACTATAACCTTTATTTACAGCTCGTCCTATTTGAGTATTGCCAGTCTCAGTAAGGCTACAGCTTTTCTTTACCTGCTCTGCAACACTAACAAGTGGAAAAATGACAGCAAGCAGCAAACAACTATTGTATTAGAATAAACATGCATTTTGAGCTTTCGTCTGGACACATCAACTGCTTAGAGTCTTCCTGGAAAAGTCTGCAAAGGTTAAACAGGCCACCTGCTCCACGCATCAACCCAGCAAGTGGAAAGAGCTAAGAGACAACCTACTGCCTGTGAAACTTCCACAGTTAAGATTCAGTTCTGCATCTAGGTTTGGGGGGATGCTGTTGAAAAGGGATTGCACTAGGTTTCAAGGAAAAGAAATAAGCAGAAAAAAATACAAATCCCTTGAAGCTGTACATTAAAGGACATTATTATTAAAAACTGTGCCTCTCCAAATTCGTCCCCATTGTCACCAATCTAAAGGCATTCAGTGACCACCAATGCCAAATATGTTCAGTGACTCTTTATCATGTTTGGAAGCACAGGAAAGATTTTCTAAAACTTGGCCTGTATCTATGCTCCATAGAAGAGCTGTTCATATACCAATCCTAAAAAAACATAGGTTTGCCTACTTAAATGCATCACAGTTGCACTCTTTTGGCTCATGCTTTTACCTTCAAAGCCATATCCTGCTTTGTAATAACTGTTGCTGGCTCCAGTGAGGTTAACAATGAACACAAACCCACCTCACCCAAAAAGAGACAGCCATCAGTGACAACAAGCCAAAGTGTAAGTAGCTGTGAAACACTGGTGTGGTGTGTACTTAGTGTTGCTCCCTTTGACAGTAACACTTTGAAACTATTGGAAATGATGTCAAACATTACATGGAACCTGGTTTAGCAGAAGGGTTGGACTAGATCTCAAGAGATCCTTTCCAACCACTACTATGATTGTGTGATTACATGACATATTCTAGCATAACATACCAGTTGAGGTGTTCAGTGCTTGATGTCAAGGACCAGACAAATGTCCCATGCTGCTGCTCAAGGTGACACCAACACACAACCAGTGAAATCAGAAAGAAAGCAGCTATCAAAAGGATGTCTTGGTTTGAAAAATCCCTCCACATTACATCACATGTAGACAAGTACATCAAAAGTTGTGCTAAGACTGGCAAAGATACAACTGTTACAAAGTTACTATGGAGAATAACTCCCCTTATAGAGACAATTTCATATGCTGCAATATCAATTTTACTAATGACTAAAATTCCTTTCAAGAGACAATCCTTCTGCCATGAAGTTAGAATTTGAAAACATCTAGATTCTATATGCACACAGCGTTCAGTTGTGCTGCTATTTCTGTAGACTACCTTTGCCTTTAATTCCACAAAACCCAGAATGAAGACCTATAGATGTAAAATACTCAATCATTGAATAAAAAAAAAACAAAAAAACTCAGTTGTATTTGGGTGTTTCAATCCATCTAAAGAAAAGTGATATTGGCTTTACCTTTGAAAGACGGAAGTATTCTCTATTCAACTTTTTACACTTCACACACTATTTAAAATGTAGCTTGCAACCCAATTTGCACACCTTGCTGCTTTTTGAGGAAGGTTGTCCCCTTTGTAAGCTGCTAGAGAATAACAGGGTATAGTATTATTCCTAAAATAAGAGGGTTTTCTGCTCCTGCAGCTAAGTGACACTGCTTTTTGACACCTGGTTCTCAGTGAGAACTTGTTACCATAACTGCCCATTTATTTTTGAGAGAGAAAAATATCGAATATACTTCTTAGAGAAAATGTATGAAAGTTTCTGTTGTTTTAGTTACTATGTGCACTGATAAAGGCTTATAAAAAAAACAGACTTTTCCACTTTTCTTGAGACTTTCAGGGGTATTCAGCCCTTGAGGCTGTTAAAAGGGATGCTCTTAGCCTGTATCTCATTCATTGCAACACAGAGAAATGATGTTGGTTAGTACTGTAGCTAACACATTTGTAGTTAAGACTGTGGTGTCTGGAAGCATTAAAACAACATGAATACAGTCTGGGTGACCTGGGTCTCACAATAAGTCTCACAAGAATGGCAGTAATAAGAAATGTTTTATAATGCGTAAAGGTACCAGCAAAGCAGAAGACAACATTTTTTTCCACATCCACAGTGGATAGGACAAGCAACAGACTTGGAAGAGGAATTGGCCAGTGGGTCGATAGATAACGTCTAACAGCACTGACATCCTTTAGAAGAATAGTAGGTGTTTTGCCTACTTTGAATCCTGCCTATCTTAACATTAAGGAATACCAGAGAGCAAGATAACTTTTTGAGAAGGGTTTGTAGCCTATCCTCTGTTCCATGCCCACCTTCAAACAGAAACCTGTCATTTCTGTGAACTGCATCTCAGTAAAGGCCACAGAGATCAGAAGCTGCAACAGGATGAACAGAGGATAGCCTCAGTTAGAGTTGTCAGATGTTACCACTGAGCTCCCAAGCATGTGCTTTGGGCAGATTACTGGAAGTCACACCGGGATGAGACATCAAGAGATGTGGAAAACCATTCAGAATATCTGACAAACTTTGACTTTTATTCTGCTGCCTTCAAACAAAAGTCTGGCATAAAAAAGGACTTGGCCTAGCAAATATTCATCACTAGCAGGACATAAACTGCTTGTACCTTTTGCAAAACTTTCGACTCTTGATCCATCAGATTGTATCAAGAAAGCAGCAGAAGAAATGCAATTAAGTAGCATGACAAATTCTGTGTCATTCTAGTGAAAAAAGTGAAGATACAGGAAAAAGCAATGTATAGGACTTACACTTGCAATGTTGTAGTGACTGTATAGTGTACCTCTTCTTCCGACATCTAGGTATCAGCAAAACCAGAACATTATTCACATTATTGCAAGTTATGTATTAGAGGCTCATCTGAAGGTCATACAGTGAAGGCTCTCATGCAGCCTCAAAAGGTTTAATCCAGACAGTAACAGCTGTTCTGTGGATGTGTCTCACCCTAGGTCCTACAAAAAAACCCATGTGTGTCCTATAGTCACCAGACTCTAGCCAGTGTCCTCTATCTTCCTTGAATCAAGAGACAAGAGTTTTTGTATCTGGACCTTGATTAAAAGGCTTGTGAGAGGAATGAAGTACTTGAGAGCAAACTTAGAAGGGGCTGCTAAGAACTGGATACCCAGTAACATACACTCTGTCCGTGTGGACAGAGCTGTGCTGTCTCTCCAGAAAAAAAGCTACTTCTTGTAATAGTCCATACTGATGTGAACTCTTAATGCCAGTCTTATGAAAGAAGTACTACAAAACTATGGAGACTACAACATGAACATCATGAATACAACACCAATAATAGGTGGTCTATTTTTATTTAAATTTCTTTTTTTTTTTTTTTTTTGGTTAGTTCAGGTGGGAAAAACGGTTCTGGCCAGTGAAGCTCTTTTTTAAGTCTTGTAACAAAGCTTCTGTTAGGTTCAACTTGCAGTTTGCTTTAACAAATGAACAGCAGATGTTCTTGATAAAGGGAAGTGGAGATGATACATTGTTAAGCTCCTTCTGAGACTTTAAACACACACAAACCATATCTCAAGAATAGTTTATCCACTTTAAAAGCTTGCTTCTAAAACAGAGAACTTGCTTGGCAAGGTTCAACATGAAAATGTTAAATATTTGGAGACAGCTATGACCTTGCAAACAAAGCAAATAATCTACCTCTTCTGCAGAGCAGTCTAGAATCTACAATTGCCTCATTTAAAGCAAAAATGGAATTCATGCTAGGACTAAACACGGCTCACTTCAAAGCATTACCTATTTTGCATGTACAAAAGCAATAATGGTCTTTCTGTAAACCTTGGGTATGTTTTTAAGTGTTAAACTCTGGCACACTACATCTGGTGTTTAGGTTTCTTGTTCCACGGGCACACAGTCCTTATGAATTAGTTATTTGAGAATAACCTCAACTGGAACACAGCTCTGAAGATGTTAAGTCTTCACAACTGGTGTGTGCAATTATCTGTTTCTTCTCCCAAATGTTGTGGAGCAGGGAGAGAAAAATGACAACACGGGCCTTCAAATAGACTGGTGCCTTGAAAAATAAAACCCAACACACCAGAACAAAACCCACAAAAAACCCAACCAAGCCCAGCAACAATTAACAAAAAAAATAAAAAGTAGAAAGTAGAATCAAACATCTACAAAGTACCACCAAATGCTACAATGCATTCTCGAGGCACCCATCGCTGGCAATCACTGCATTCTGGTTTTAGGCAATCTCAGACCATGCGTAATTATGTTGAGCTCCTTCTCAAGGTTTCACACATATAAGTTTCAAACAGTATACATTTTACTTGATTCCCATTTGGGGAATGGGAATGAAATGTCAGTGAAATGAAAACCTTTGCCAAATTACCTCCTTGATATTGCTGATGTTAACATCTTGAGTGAAGGAAATATCATCTTCTTTACTCTTGAGTAGAAGGATCACACATCATAGAACTAACATAGAAAGGCTGCAAGACTTGTCATTGTCCCATTTGCCCTGATAATAGATATGGAAGAATCACCTGGGAGGTTTAAACTGGACATTAGGACACATTTTTTCACTGAAAGGGTTGTCAGGCATTGGAACAGGCTGCCCAGGGAGGTGGTTGAGTCACCATCCCTGGATGTGTTTAAAAGCTGTAGAGATGCAGTGCTTGGGGATATGGCTTAGTGGTGGACTTGGTAGAGAAGGGTTGGACTCAATGATCTAAAGGTCTTTTCCAACCCAGATGTTTCTATGGTTCTATAATCCTCGGGAATGCTGAGCAAGCCCTTTCAGGGGTGGGGAGAAGCGGGAGGAAAAGGAGCAGGAGCTCCTGGCCTCAGCAAACTTCCCCCTTTATACAGAGCAGGATGTTTCTGGGATGGGATAGATCTGAAAGCCAGCTCGGGGCAGCTGCCCTGGCTGACTCCAAACTGCTCACAGCCTGCAGACCAGGGCTGGCCCAGAAGTCTGGCCCAGTAGAACCAGGACAACATCATGCTCATTCCTCCCATGAAAAATTACTTCACTGGTTGATACAAAAGGCACACTCTTTTGTTTGTGCTGAGGATAAGCAAGTGAGAAGGCTGTGAATGTCACTTTGTTCAGAGAGAGGGATTATTTGGGATATGACAATAAAGGAATTCAACCAGAAGTGACTATTGTTATGGGCACTCATCCATTACACTGACATTTGTTGAAATGCTGAAAGATCACAATAAACAGGCTAAATATCAAGTTGCGTAAGATATATTGACTTTTGTGATATAGCAAAGACATTATCTATCTCTATATCTATATTATCTCTGCTACTGAAAGGACAAGAAAAATACCACTATTTAACAAGAGCAATACATTTTTAAGATTGCTATCCTCTCCCCAGTACTGGGGAGGTTAATCTATGCCATCTAAATGTAATATATGCTCGTCACTTGACCAATGCTAGCAATTAAAATCACACACAGACTCACTCCCAAGTTAACACCAGAGGCACAATACAGTCAGTGCCCAGAAGCGCGACTGGCAGTGTTAATCTATTCAATCAAGGATGATTTCAGCTTTGTTATAAAATCACCAGAAGAAACTAAAAATAACACATGCAGCTGGCTTTGCCAGTTCCTTGCAGAAACATGAACATGTTTTTGACTAATTAAAAGCAGGTCTAGCACTAGCCCATAAATAACTTGCCTCTCTTTTACACTTTCATGACAGACCGCAGCACAGCACTGCTTGCTTGTGGTTGTCTGAGGAAGGAGGATCACAAGCTATTTAGCAGGTCATGCTCATAGTTTGTCCCAGCAGACAGGTGACCGAGTGGCACTGTGAGTGTACAAACATATGGATCTACTCTTCAGTGGCAAACCCGCAGCTGTCACCAGACTAATGGCACAAGGTGAGTTTACATTGTCAACAGAGCAGAGGGAAAAGGGGAACAAGCTTGTTTCTCTTCCCCCCAGCAGAGTTTGTGACAGTAAGAAGTACCTCTAGATCTAGGAAAAATAGGGCGAAATTGTGTTTTGAAGTGAGAAAAAAGAAGAACTCTTGAGAAAAGGAAAATAAAATGAAGATATTTTGAAAGTAGCAAAGAGGGGAAAAAAAATCTGTGATGATGAAAAGCCTAGAAAAACTAAGGCAATATAAGCACTGCAGTCCCACGTGCAGACCAACACTGACCCAGAGCTGAAAACATGTGTGTGACACATCTGGATCTAAGGGTCACGAGCAGATGGGAGTGGATGGAAGAGGGCAATCTCATGAGGACAGTAAGCCAGTCACACTGCAGGGTAAAGAAATTTTCAAATCAAATACCGAGGACATCCTTGCAGACACCGGGGACAGCAAAACAACAGTCTGGAGAACCACTTAAATACAGCAGAAGGAATGGGGGGAAGGAAGAGAGAGAAAGCTGGAAAAGCAGAGGGGAAGGGATGTGAGCAGCATTGCAGAGGAACACAGTGGCCGTTCCCGGCCTCCTCATGGAGAAAAGGGCCCTGGAAAACCTGGCTGTGCATGGGGAAGCTCCTTCTGCAGGGAAACACTGGCTACCCAGCTGCTGAAAAAGCCCCTGGGACAGAGGCTGTAATGTAGGGCAGGTGACAGAGGAGAAAAGTACCTGGCCAAGGCATTCTGTCAAATTTGGCAATTTAATGCTGGGTCTGTTCCTTCTTCTCCCGGAGTGTCTCCTGTTCCATGCAGGACTCGGGCAGGAGGGAAGCTGAGGGCACAGGGAAGCTCTTCCTAACACCCACCATTTTCGTGGTTGTGTCCTTGTACAGAATCCAGGGGAAGGGTTTGGAGGCAACCAGGATGCTGCAGGTGGATAGTCATGCCTTTGAGAACTTTGGGACCTACATTTCAATAAGGAAACAGCCTCCTGGGGAACACTGTATGAATTCGCAGCCGTTTCAGCTGCCTGTGGAAATGAAGGCATAGAAAGCAGGATACAGATGTTCCAACAGAACAGATACAAGGAGAATGGAAAAGAGACACCAGGAAAAATAAGCCAGGGAGGGCAACCAAAGTGAAATCAGAGAAAAAGTGGAAGTAAGGACTGTCACCATGAGAAGCATGTGGATTCTGCCCTATGTCTACCTTTCCCACCCTCACCATCTCACTAATGGTACACATTTCATTCTGAGCTTTATTTTCCCTCCATTTCTGACACAATAAGGGCATTACTAAACACTCCTTGCTGATCCAAAGTTAGGCCCAGCCCCAGGAACCATTTGCTCTATGTTATATACATTCCCCCTGCTGTGGAACGGATGGAAAAATCAGCTTACATGTTTGAAGTTCCTGAATGGCACAAACTGGACAATGTCTCGAAGCACGGGCTCGCCCTTGGGAGACCTCAGGATCCCATCGTCACCATCCAGCATCTGCATGTCACTAAAGTCAGCGTTCCCCACGCCAACGATGATGACCGACATGGGAAGGTGAGAGGCATGGACGATGGCCTCTCTGGTGTCAGCCATGTCTGTGATGACACCATCCGTCAGAATCAGCAAGATGAAATATTGCTGGTTGGACAAGAAGTGAAAAATCGTATCATTAGTTAAGCTTCCAAAGCTGCTTGCCCTTTTCCAGTAGAAAAGTGTTGCTGGTAACTCACTCATGGAACGTTTTAAGTGAAAAAGAGCCTTTATAGTGACTCAAAGGTTGTGTTTCTCATCCAAACCCCTTCAGCTACTAATTTCTCCTCTTCCAGGGTTTAGCTCTAGTTCAGGTAACTTCCAGGAGCTGGAAGGAGCCAAGGGACACACAGTGAAGAAAAGGGGATTTCTAGCTGTCAGGGCTGTGAGAGTCAGGCCTTTTGCTGTGAAGTCTGGAGTAGTCCTGAGATACTCACTAGCCCTATTTTCCATCTGCTGCACAAGTGCTTCTGCTGACAGTTTCTGATTATATTTTTCCCCCTTTGGGAAGCAAAGGGAGGCAGGGAGGAAAGTGGGGTAGTGAAGCATTACAAGCCTGTCACAGAGCTGTCAGGGAGACCAAAACGGCACTTTGCAGAGGAGCTTTGCTAACAGGCAGGTGGGATGGGTGCAGCCGACTGCAAACTGGAGGGTGACCCACTGGTGCCCGTGAGAGAAGCACCACGCCATGGTAGATCTGCTGCACTCTGCAGAGCAACGAGGTACCCCTGAGGAGAGGTTTCCTCATTTGCTAAAGGAGATCAAGCAACTTTGTGCGCTTTCTTTACCAAAAGTCCAAAGGCTGCTGAACTGGCATCACAGGCTATGACCTGTCTTCACTTGGATCCCTTCTAAATTGTCAGGCAGAGGGAGTCATTTCACAAATGTGTGTTGACAGGAAAAATGGAGAGGTCAGAGAATTTGGTCAACCTGCGTGAACAGTACCCACATAGTAAGCATCCTTAAAGTTTATGTATACACAGCTATATAAACTCAGAGCGTTCTGTTTGTCACCTCCTGCCATGAAATATGCGGGGAGAAAACTTTATCCTGCAGACTCATACTATAAATTGTTTTTCCGACACTAAAGGCAAATCAATGTGGAGCACACCAGAAAGAGGGGAAGCTTAAGTTTAGAAGAAGGAAGCAACTTACCTGCTATGACACACTAGTTCAGCAGCAGCACTGGGAACAGAGCGAGCTGCCACGGGATTAGGTGGGAATGGAAATTCAAACCCATCAATTCCCCATGTTAGCAATGGGACCTTAAGTAGTATTGAGGTCCCGGAAGCAGAAGTGGAGTGACAATCACAAACCCAGACTTGTGATCGGAAATGTTTGGAAACTGCTGCCTTAACAGGACTTTAAAAAAGGCTCAGCACATGAAGAAAGCTTGGAGAAAGCTCTAGGCCTGGTGAGGAGAGACACACCAATGTGCAGCTCTGTCCTGTTCCTATACACAGGCATTTTTCTTGCTGCTGTACACGAGATCTCTCCTACACCCTTTACTCCCACAGTGCTGCTCTGGTAGATGTTTCAGACCTACTCACTCACCTGTTCTCTCCAGCTCTCTCATTTTCCTTTTCTCCCTTTCTGCCTGGAAGGCATGAGAAAAATAGGCCTAATGCATGTCATTTAAAACACGGTTGTACATTTAAAACACAATCTATGCTTAAGGCTTTTAGCCCAAGGAATCGGTTGTGGGTTTTGTATCAGATGCAGGCTAACAGACTGGTCGTCTCATTCCTAAAAGGCACACAATACTCCCTGTCAGTGATAGCAAATTGAAAACTGTGCACTACAGTTTTCAAAGGAATGGTTGGAAAAATGCCCTAGTGAACAAAAAAAGTTTTAGCACAGCCTCTGCAAGAGACCTGGAATCAGGCAGTCTGAGTAAGGAATCACTTAACTCATCTCCCTGTATGAGCAACACTTCTAGGGCTTGGTCCCTAAATTTTTGCAACCTTAGTTATGTTTCCACAGTGAAGAACTGGATGTGTTGCAGTAAAACAGCTCTAAAAGCAGGAAACGGCAGAGGAGGAGTTTCGGGCTGTGACCGTCGCAGCTATAAAGGCCAGATACAGCACTCCGGCTGTCCCAGGCCCAAGCTGGCTTCTGTGACAGCTGTTAGTGAGAACTGTGAAGCATGACTCGCATACGTGGAAAGGCCTTGTTTTGATGGCCTACAAGAGTTCCACCACAAGACCAGGAACAAAGCCGAAGGCAGGAAGCATTATGCCCTTACCGAGGCCTCCTTGGTGTTGGTCTCCTCGGACGCCGACTTTGCCACCTTCTGGATGATGGGAGCGATGTTTGTGGGGCCATAGAGCTGCAGCTTGGGAAGGCAGCTCTGATAAGCCTCCACAACGCCTTGTATTCCTGGCAGGAAAAGCCACACAAAAGGCAAATCAATGTGGAGCACACCAGCACCATCACACTCGTTTAAAATGTAAATAAAAGGCAAATTCTTAATGAATAAATTCAAAATACATGATTAGCAAGGACTAATAACTGCAGATAATTTCTGAGAAGGTGCCTCTAGCTGTCTTGAGTCTAGTTTGTACTATATAATTCATTATATCACACTTCTCCTCTGTCCGCAGCAGTATTTAAGGTCTGTTCTTCAGGTATCAGCTTGCCATGCCACAGCTTCCAACCTTCTCAGGTTGAGGTATAAGTGATCACTTCCTGATCACCAGACAAGATTCATGCTAAAAGGGTAGAAAGAAATTAAAGACACTTCCACACTTCTCTCTCCTCCTCTTCAGACCAGTATTTATTTCTGTTTATCATGGTAGTTACCAACAACTTTGCCCTTTGTACTTACAACCTAGAGCTGTCAAGGAATTCAAACGTCATTTCCAACACCTGACTCCCCTGTGCTAAGAAAATAATTTTTCAGGGTAAATTTGCATAATTGCTCACAGGTTTGAATTCAACTGTGACCAAAAGCTGTGAAATCTTGGAAGAAACAGCAGGATACTTTGCAGTTTACAGAAAAATGAGCTTTAGTCAAGAAGTTTTGATGGAGAACTCGCTATTTTTGGCTTTTTCATTTCAGGATATATAGCCAGACCAGGGAGAACAGACTTGTGCTGACACACATGACAGATCACAGAATAGAAATTGGTGTTTTCAATCATTGAGGAGAAGGATTTCTTGAAGTGATGCACATTAGCCTCCGCATTCAGAACTCCCAGCTTACCAGACCTAAAGGATTAGAGGTCTAAAGTGGGAAAGAGATAGACAGGAGAGCTTTGTAAAGGATGCTGGAGAAGGAAGTGACATCAAAGAGAGCCTCAGCCGGTTTCAGTTTGCACTCAGACTAGCTCACTCATGAGATTTTACTCGACCATGTTCACAGGATATATGGGTGCAGACCAGTTACTAACAAATCACCGGGGGCTCTAATTGTTTTACAGTGATACACCCAAACCTCCTATAAAAAAAGGGTGGAGAATGCAGCCTTCACTCTTTGGAGACAGCTACAAACATGTTTTTTCACTGCAGCGCTCACAGACAAAAGAACACCCTCCAATTATAGCTATCGTTGGCTAAAACGTAAACTAATGTTACAGAATTTCCCTTGGTAACTCCAGTGACTAAATTACACTACTGCAAAACTGACCTCCAGATTTTAAACCTGCCAAGGATTTCATTACATATACCGATGGATTTTGCATGAAGGCTTCATAAATATTCCCTAAGATGATAACAAGATACACTGTAGGGTTTTTTTAATGCGTTAACATAGTATAAGCTGAACCTTACTCCCTGCGACCCACGCAGATTTAGCGAGGTTCATGTCAGAAAGTTGCTTTCATCTCAGAAAGAAACATGTTCTAGAAACATAATTTCTCGTTCACTATCTGAGATTAGTATCTTTTAGACTTGTCTACTGTCCTGATATCCCAATCCACCGGGATATGCGAGTGACTTCCTTTGTAGCTTACTTCCCTCAGTCTCCTTTATTTTAGGGAGAGACAATGTTTGCATTTGTTTTCCATAGCTAGTATGGTCTGAATCATAAATTCTTGATGTGATGAGGGTTTGTCTGTCCAAACTCTGACCTGCTGCTGTCACCACATAGACATGACAGCCTTTTCAATCAATATAAATCATTACACAGCAGTGCCAGTGTGATAAAAAAAATTAGCCTTGGACTCCAAAGAGATAGCAAAGCGGGGATAAAAAAGCTGTTCTTTCCATGGAGTGCTAGGGCTGTATTCTGAGGTATGCAGGTCAAAAATGTCCTGTGTTTTGACTGGTGAACAAAGCTATGCTTGAACACTGCATGCATAAATACGTTAGCACTTAGTGCCGAGGTCTGTTTGGATTCTCCACCTCATCCCCACACCCTCAGCGTGACTAAAATCTCCACTGCAAGCTGGCTCACAAGCTTACAGGCACTCCTAGATGCACACATGTAATTTCTGCTTCTTTTAACTCCTTAAAAGCAATGTTAAAAGCTGGGTGAACACATCAAGCAGCTGTAGGACTTATGCCCAATTACATCTCAAGCATACAGCCCACAGAGACTGGGCAGCCCAACAACCCAAGCGCAACAACAAAACCAGGATGCCCACTGAACCAAAAACTTGAGGCCTGGCATTTAAGATGCATCAACTCTGAGTTCTTTTCATGTCTCTTTCCCTTGAATCACTTGTCCTCTCTATTCCTCACTTCATTTCTTAGCACCTTAAGTGTCATCCTGAACATATTCCACTGACCACGCCTGAAAGAAAGCCACTAACAAGCCTGAGAAGGGCTGAAAGGAGCAGCGAGAAAATTTGAACAGGAAGAGCATTTTGAAACCCCCACTTCAGTCTTTGTGTGTTATCAGAAGGATAAGGGAGAAAGAATAACAACCTGTGAATTTTAGACAGCAGTGATCATCTGATCAAGACTCTCAACAAGTGTTAGGCTAGGGTCACTTTTTAGAGATTATTGTCCTGTTATTCTCTTTGACAAAACATGGCAACTGTGGCAGAAGATACTAGGAAGTATCAGTCACTGCAGATCTCACAAATACAGGACATCCAGCATCAGGAATCTGGCCTCTGAGTGCTGAGTATTAGTGAGTGTTGCTAGAACACACTGATATTAATTAAAACAGCCTCCTGCTGCAGTTGCTGTCATGAAAGCATGCTGCCTTCTGCCACCATAGCCCTCAGGGCCTGCCCTGGCCCCAGGGTGCTGGACACCACGGGGCTGGCCTGTGGCAGCTGCTGCTGCGGCTGCTCTGGCCAAAGAACTGGCTCTAAACCGAGGGAATCTTTGATCACAGAGGTTCACAGGCTGCTTCTGCATGTCCTGCCCTTCTTAGCGGCACAACCTGTCATGTTGGTGGATCTGGAACGAATCAAGAAGACACGGCTTTAGTTTTCAGAAATGCTGGTGATGTGGGAAAGTACGATGCTGAATGTCCAACACAGCATCCTTTCAAGGGACCTGTGTTTCAGGAAATGAACGTGTGGCACTTTCTAAGGTTTCTAAAGCTAAGCCCGGTGGCTTGTGAGTCTTGGGTTTTGAAAATCCCAGGTACCTTCTTTAAAAAACACTTTGAATAATGATCAGGGGATACAATAAAAAATTCAAGCACATAGCAAAAATATGTTAGTCTGTCCTAAAGCATTACCTGCACATTCTGGGTTGTCTTCATTGAAATTGATTGCAAAATCATGAGACACCTGCAGATAAATGGGGAGAAGACTGCAGTCAGAAAAATTATTCCACGAGGACTTGTGGTTAAACAGCCTTTACATTCTTTCTGTGTTAAACCAGAGATCTTTCAAGCTTTCAGTCATTAAGTGTGAAATACAACCGCAGCTGGAACTCCCTGCAGGAATGAAGTCACAAAACTGGAATCCAACTTGTCAATAACAAAAAAAAACAAGAAAAAAGAGCACAAAGAAAAAAGTATCCAAGTACATGAGAAATCATGTAACTGTAGTGTCAGGATTGGGCTCTCAATGCACAGAAGAGGGACTTACTGCTGAGGAGGAGATTTAAATGCCAGCTCTCCCTAGCTTAGCATCTTGGCAGGAGGGAGAATCAGGTTGTGATACAGCAACAGCCTTTTCAATCAACACAAATCATTATATAGCAGCAAGCACATTAGATTGATCCATCCTAGCACAGTACAGCAGTCAGGAAATCCTGGGATATGTCAAGGCACACAAACACAGTGACTGCGTTACGTTAGTACCTGGCACAGAGAACAGTGCAAAGAGCTGCAGACCGTGGTGGAAGGTGGCCTCACAGTCAGGAATGTCCTCACAGAACTGTGATGGTGTTGTGGACCCTGGCTTATGTTTTGAATATGGAGCTGACCCTCTGCTCAACCCTCCTCCTCTCTAAATATATATCCATAAATAAGATCCCTTCCAACCCAAACCATTCTATGATCCCATAAAAGGAAAGGAGAGAGAAACTAGGGAAGGCAGAGGTGATTACAGGTGGTCAGCCTGGCACTCCCTGGGTTCCTACACAAAACACTGCTCAAAGCCTCTAAGTACATTCACTTGCACTTGGCTAGATACTGATCTTTTTCCTCGGCAGGACTCTGGATACATTATTTAGCAGATACCATCATGGATGTGGGGGTATTAAAGACACATGGGAACTTCCTGCACCAGGAACATACTATTTCTCAGGTAATTTCTTCAAGGCTTTTAACAAGCAGAATACGTAGCTGTACCATACATCATGATGAACTTACGACGATAGCGTTTCTGAGGATAAGTCAACTAAATAAGCAGTCTAAAATATTTTTGCTAAGACAGACAATACTAATTTTGTTTTACAACTGTACTATGCCTCCATTGCCTGCACACACACAATGACAAGCACCTGCAGGCAGAATGGAAGTTTTCCATCAATTGAGATCAAGAGTCTCAAAGTGAGACTCTTCTAAGAACCGCAACCGTGCTGCCACATGCTTATCACTGTTCAGTAGAAATGTCACCTCGATCTAATGTAGCAGATAACTTATTTCCCTCATATTGGGATGGAATAAGTTCATTCTCAGAGCTAAATAGGTTTCCAAGTAAGACTGAAAGGAAAGGAGAATTTCCGAATTAATGAGAGTTTCTGAGATTCTTGAAAAAGAAAAAAGTCTTCTGGACTCAGAGAGAAACCTCCAAACACAAACAAAAACCCTACCTTGGAATATGACAAATAATAAACCCCCCATGAAATCATAAAGCAAATTGCTGGAAAGCTTTTGGACTATGCAAAGGCATTTTATTTCAGTTGCATTGAAACATGTTATTCTGTTTTGGCCTTCACATTTTTTTAAACCCCTTTTACTCTATCAGAATTCCCATTTTTTTAAATAAAAAGCTGATTTGTCTCAGAAACCAGATTTGTCTTTCATTTTGCAAATGCTGAACATAGATGCCTGAATTCTCAAACTTAGTAATCCTCTTTTTCCCTCTCTAGACTGTTCAATTCATTCAAATTAACCTCCCTGTCCCAAATAGCTCCAGCTTTCCGTAAGCCACCATGGTGATGGTACTGGGAGTACTTGACAAACAATCTGACAAATTCAGGCATGTTTAGGAATGCTTTCTTACTCATTTAAATAGATTGTCAAAAATCCCCTAACAATAGATGCATACAAGCGTAAGTGCTGAGATGCACAATGTTGAGCACTTATCTGTGAATAAATTGAACACTATTAAGCTGCTGCCAGTCTGAAAATTAAATACGGAATGGCTGCATATTTTGCAAAAGCCTAAGACACTAACAAATTTAAAGAACCATTGCTCAAAAGCTATTATTTTCAGAATGCTCATTAATCAAATAGTTTGGGAGCTGGACAGCTTGTCTCTGGATAAGACCACACCGTAGACATCTCTGCTTGGCAAGTTGTAGCCATTTATTTTCCTTTGTACTTGATTTTTGAGGACGCTGCCCAGTTTCCACATCTAAATCCAAGTTGTGTGGATAAAGTGACAAATTCTGGGTTTTTCCTTGCTCAGTCACACATCCTTCTGTTGGTTCTTTTTTTGTCTGGTTTGCATATATTTTTTCCCTCAAGCTCCTGGAAAGTGTAGGAATCACAAGTACCACAGCACTTTTTGAGTCCCTGACCTGCCCAGCAAAACCAGCAGGGCAGGTTGGTCTGTAACTGCAGCGAGCTTCCCTCCAGGAACTCTTCCCAGCATAAGCAGGGAATGAAGCTTTCATTAAAATGCAGAAATAACCAGGACTGACTTAAAACAAACCACAAGTTGTTTCGTACCTATCCAGGTGTCAGACTGCATTCTTCTTTAGGAAAGAACACTCTGTTATTTGCAACACACCTGCCATGGGGCTGACACAATTCTAACTTTCTTTTCATTTTAACAGTAAGTTCTGTGCTGCTCTGGGGTTTTTCAGTTCCTTTGAGTTCTGCCTACTAAGGAATTAGTGTGTGTGGTTCAGCTCTGTTTCCTTCTCCTCATTGTGACCTGTTGCAGCAGTGTCTGAGTCCATATTATCTGCACTTCTCACTTTACATCAGACTTCTCAGATACTTCTCATTGAAAAAAAAACAAACACCAAAACACTGATGGGCTGGGGAAATGGCTGTGGAATAACCAGCATGTTCTGCAAGTTTTGTATGATAGAAACTCAAGAGGAGAACATTGCTCTCAGAGGTTTACTTAGATCAAGGAGGAGGGTAATGTCTTTGTTAGGCCTTGGGGAGAAAAGATCATATTGCTGAATATTAGATGAAAGATCTCTAGACTGATGAGGAATGTTATATATGGCATATCTTGCTTCCCTCACTCCCACAGATTCCTTATGCCACTAAAAAACTGCTGTTTCTCTGCTAACAACTGAAGTGCTTCATTTGGAGCTGAAACGAGGGAAAATAAAGTCAGTGTAACAGAGCAGTGTGCTCTTGAAATGGAAATTCTATAGAAAGCATACATAAAAACATGTTTGTAAAGGTGCTCAACCTCAAGAGATTCCTGGAGGGCCTGCAGAGGTGGGCACCAACATCGTTCTGAAGTGCAAATGTAAAATAGGGGGTGTGGTGTGTATTATTGCACGGGGAATAGTAGCTGGCGTAGCAAACATTGCTCTTCTTGTAGCATGTGAGGAGGCTACAGCCTCACTGAACGGACGGGCAGATGCTGCTCTCTAGCATCCCTCCCAGGCTACTGGCAGGAGCTCAAGACAGTGTGAGTCCAAGGCACGGGTTTGGCAGCACGGCGAACAGATTCTTTCTCCCTTGCGGCCCAGTGCGCCAAGGAAACCTTGGCGAAAAATGTAGAGCTTGTGTCCAGGCTGGAAGCAGAGGCTTCAGCTGATCCTCAAGAGCAGTGTTGGCATTGACTCACGCTGGATAGTGAGTTACGGGCCTTGGTTTTCTACAGCTTGTGACCGAGCGTGACAGGGAGGGACTGAATGACAGCACAGATGACTGTTCATTCCTAATCCAGTTCCAGTTGGATGTGCCTGTGACAAACATGAAGCTAATTATTTGTCCCCATCTGCTGCACAGAAGGGCTTGTCCCCCCACAACGTGGTTCTTCTCTTCTTCAAAGTTTTATTACATTGGTAAACTGATGTCGTGTCATTTTGTCTTTGTTGTTTTCTGTCACAATCGTCCATAGTGGAGATTAAAGAAGCTGTTCTGGCCCTCACTTGTATCTCCATTTACTTTGGGAGCTGTGTTTTTTACTCACACATACGTGATCCACAAGGAAGTAGCTCCATCTTCTTACATTTACTCTTAATTTTTCTGAACTCCTCAAAATCTGAAGGTCAAAACTGGTATGTTGCCAGTATGCTCATGTGACTGGAGGCTTCAGTGCCACCAGCTGATGATTTTGGCCGAGAAAGAAGCAGTCTTGTGCTGTGAATTTTACCCTGCTGCCACTGCCAGCAAACCAGTGGAAAGACTTCAGCTGGCACAGTAACACCTTCCTTCGAGTGGTCCGAGATAAGGATGGCTCTCTGCAGCTGAAAGAGTTGCAAGTTTTCTCCCATGCAATGATGGTCACCTTGCAGATGATGGAATAACCAGCCCTTGGCACACCTCAGGCTCACACCTTCACATAGGACACTCACAACAGTCCATGGCATTGTTAGAAATGGCCAGTTCTGGGTTTGGAAGAGCGATCTGGTTGTGATAGGTGTCACCCAGACGACGCTGCTATACGGCCATGAGAAGGAGGCACATGCTTGTGGCAAAGGACATTTGGGAAGTAGCTACTGCATTTCACTAGTGTGTCTGGTAGTAGAAGCTGCTCATGGTTATTCTCCCAAACACTGCCCTTACACAGCAGAGATGGTTGTCAGCTGCTGCAGCGGGAACAGCCAGACACAGACTCAGATGTTCTGCACGCATTTACCACATTAAAATCTGTATCCGAGTTCTGGAAGCTGTCTCTGGTTTCAGGAAGCATTAACACTGGTGTTACTCTTCAGGAACAGAGCCCTGCAAAACACTTTGTCAGTCACAGTCCTCTTCTGATAACACTGCTTTTAGCTTAGGAGACAACGTTGTAAAGACATATGTTGACTTACCTTAGACAGCCTTTCCGAGGTGCGTAGCATTGTTCAAAAAATCAGTTCTCCTCCTACCAGACCTGCATCCATTAACAAAGCTTTGCCAATACCATGAAGCATTTTGGGTGTAACATAACTGTTTTAAGTCTAGCCCCAGCTTCTGGATTCAGTGAGGTATCACTGGGTGAGAAAGCCAGCTGAAAGAAAACAAGCAGTAGGACCTGCTCCCCCCTAGCCCCTGTCCTGCACTGAACCATTTCTCCCTCATTTTGTGCCTTATTTTGTGCCTTGTAAACCAAGGAAACTAGAAAATGTCATTTATGCACCTACTTTGTATTCTGGGGGTATCCTTGCTCCAAATCCAAAGGCTGGGAACATTTTGTCACTGGAAAAGAATAAAAAAAGAGAAGAGTTCCCACAGAGAAATGCATTTTGTTACCGTAAACGTCTGTACTCCTATAAGTGTTCATCAAAAATACAAAGCAGCACAAGAGTATAGAAATGGCTTTCAGCTCAAGAGTGTTACCTGGCAGACTGGAAGGGTCTTGAGACAGAGGAGGAGGGATGTGTGCTGACCAGATGGGTGAGTGAGATGGCAAATTTCTCAGGGGAGCCTCTGGTATTTTGGGGAGGTTAAAATCATTTGGAGAATACTGAGGGATCCAGATATCCTGCTCTTCTCCCATCAAGGCAGTAACAGGTCTGTATTACCTGCTCTTCTGCACTACCTGCCTGCAGCAGGAGAGTGAGTTGTCTTACCAGCCTGGAACAGCATTTATGTCATATAAATACAGATTTGCTCACCCAGCTCAGGAAATGGGTGCAGTGAAGAGACAACTCTGTAATTAGAACTGTTTGCAAGTTTGGGGTCTTACCAGTCACCCAGGTGCAAAAGAGACTTCCTAAAGTATCTAAAAGGGGCAATTTCATGCTCCCGAACCTGCAGGTTCTGTAAAGCTTTCCACCTGCATCCTTAGTAGTTCCAGTAAAACATGAGATTACTTTAACTAGGCGTAGGTTGCTTGACAACCTAGCAAATGCTGTGGCATGGTAAGTTTGCTTTCAAATGCTACAGTGAGGTTGTTCTACCTCAGCTAGATCTGTAGAGACAAGAATTCCCGATTTGGAAGACCCGGAAACTTCAAGCTGTTAATAGCCTTTCCGAAAGGCAGTAATGTCTCACGCAGCCCCCATGCTGTCAAGCTGCTTCTTCCCAGATGGCCAAGTGGAAAACAACAAGCTGTAAGGAATGTCTCGTCCCTGAGTCAGCAAAGCTCTTGATAGCAGGCTTGAGGTTAACAATGCACCCAAACATATGCTGAACTCTAAACACATCCTGAAGCCTGGCTGAAGTCACTGAACTGTGCTCTAGCAGAAGCTCCAATGACTCAAACCCCTCGTGGATTTACCCTACTCCGCTTACAGGCTTTCAGGGCCCACAGGAGAGCTGCATTCCTTCTACCACTACTGGCACTTTCAACAGTTCCAAAGAGAGGCTTCCATTTTTTTTTGTGTAGTTCAAGACATTGCTGCTCCAAGTATCAGCTGAAGGATTTGCTTCCCAGACATACTCAGGAGAGGTAACAGCACCCATTAAAGCTGCCGGGCACAGGCTGTGAAAGGCACCACGGTATTTCTGATACCAGCCAGAGAAAAACAGCGGGGTTTAAAAGTGAGCAGAAATCAGCACATGCCTTCCCCTCACCCCTCAAAGTTAGAGTGACCATGAGATAGATAAATATTCCCCAGCGCCTCGGGAAACAGTGACGACTGTCATCTGATGGTTTAGCTCTCACAACTGTTGCTCTGCTACGGAACGCAGTTGCTGCATACATCTTGGGAGCACAGTTTTGTGTGCCATATGTTACGCCACGTGACGATGGAGCTTGGGAAGGAAGACTAACATCATTTGCATGGTAATGAAACGTTTTTTCAAGAGATGTCAGAAACGAGGTAGCTGCTGACATTTGATGCTTACAACCTGCTGATTGCCTCCTCTTTGATTAAACACTCCTGGAAGCGGGGAAGCTCTTATAAATAGATGCAGAGAATTCAGGCGCACACTTAGAGGGCAAGAAATAAGCAGCCATTAGGAAAATGTCTGAGGGGAGAAAAACCCCTCTTGTTTTACATCAATAGTGAAGCATGGTTGGATTAGAAAAGCAAGCCCTGTGAAGCTGCAAACTTAACTGACTTTGGGAAAGAGCAAAGACTAAAAAAAATAAATTTTACTTAGGTAGAACACAAGTGGCTAAGGTCCATAAAGAAATCCAAAAAGCTGATGCTGGCAGCAATTACCCAACCTGGGAGAGGCCTAAACCCACACAGCACCTGCGTTTGTACTGCAAAGTTTCTGGGGTGCAAACAAGTGTCAGCACTCTCATACCTGCAGCCCCATCTTCTGCTCTGCAACTCAGGCAGCACCAAGCGATACCTCCAGCAGCCTGGGCTCTCCTTCTTGTGCCAAGACTCCCACGTCCCCAGCCACGCAGCAGCACAGCCCCCGCTGTGATTCTGTGCCTGGAATTCCTTACCCAACAGCCAGGACAGCTGCCGTTACATCTGGATCACCCACATCTCCTTCCCGAGCACGGGCGAGTTACTGCTGCCACTGCCTTGTGAAAGAGTAAAGCTTGGTTGGGTACACCCTGGAGATGGGATTCCATGTGGCTACTTCACAGAGGAAAGTGTATGATCTCTAGAGAGGAGGGGCGTCCTGGGGTCCAGCCCTGTGCTTAGTCCTGTCTCTTACCTCAGAACAGCTTCACACTCTCCTCATTTTCCAGAGTTTAAGTACATACCTCTGCTGTTCTAATTCAAGCTGCTGGGAATTAACAAAGGAATTAACCTTCATGTGCTCCCACAGCTTGATCTTTAAGGTAAAAAGGAAACCTTTTGATTAGCACTCATAACATCCCTTGCATAAAAATGATAATCAGGTTACTCCCTGATCACACCTCCAAATCTGTGGCTGACAGCTTTCAGAATAAAATAGAATTTTCATGTAAGCAATACTTTCCCTCCGATCACACAGACCAAGGTGTTTAGCTAACAGAAAGGTCTCACTCTTCAGTAATTACGCAGTTTAATGGCTTAGTGCTATTTTACAAGGGAACCCTCGAGTCTTCCCATTCACCCCTCACTTTGTCATATGAGAGAAAACCCAGCAGCTGAGCCTGCTGCCCTCCCTCTGCTCACCCTGCACTACAACGGGGAAGAAGTGACCCAGGAGGGCAGCCAAGGACTGTCTTGCTTCCAGGACAATCCTGTATGGGATAGAGGCATGCCAGAGCTGCTCTACCAGACCCAGGGCTATCACAGCAGTGTGCAGCAGAAAGCGGAGCAGCTCTCCAGCTTCAGGAAGCTGTGTCAAGGGTTAGGCCATCCAGGGACTGAAAGTACAGTCAGAATATGAAAAGAAGGTCTCCTCCTGCCTCAAGGGCTAACCACATGCACCAGGGACTCCAGCCTGGCTTCCTAAGATGCATTTCAGCAGGAAAGGGATCTGCTCTAATGACTTTTCTTTTCTTCCTTTGTAATTTAAACTCACTCGAAAGAAGCAAAGTGAGAACCAGTTTTCTTTTCCTGTGTGTTGCTTGCTCAGGCATTTGGGGTTCATCTGGTCCAGGAAATAGGCCTGGAACCCTGGCTGAATCACTGGGATGTGACTATAGACATGGTCTGTTAGCAGTCTGCAGGCACAGTGCTGGCTTCTGACACCCAGCAGTCCCCAGTGACCTCCTTGGGGCAGTGCTGGGGACAGCTGTGCCTAAGCCTGCTCCCAAATGGAACCTGGGCATCACTAGTTTGTGCTGGGAGCAAAAAAGTGGAGATACAAAGACAGGGGCTGTGTCATGTTCTTGGCATCAGGCCACATCAGGATCTCTGACTTTTGTTGAAACCCATCCCAAGAGCCCTTGACACATGTGAGGACAGTGCCTGCACTCTCCTGCTGGAGACAGCTTGCTGAAGGGACAGAAGTGGAAAAACAACTGGGTCTGTAAAACCTGGAATTTACAAAATTGAGTAAGAAAAAGAGGATCATGGGTTGGCAGAATCTTTACAAAATTACTCTTCTGGATACTTTCATTGTATATTGTTCTTTGTTTTACGTGGGTTCCCTTGAAAATTAAAACTCGGCATATGTTTCTAAAAGCTTAAGTACTTGACATGAAGATCATAAAAAGCAAAATCATCAGACTTTGACTTTTATACCTGGTTACATAAGGGCCACGAGTAGTCATGCAAGCATACATGTGTGTGGCTTCTGGTACCTTTGCCAGTCAAACAGGCATGTATTGCTGAAAGAGACCAAAGAGTGAGCAGATTGAGGTTATATACTAAAGATAAAATGAGGGAGAGGGTTTAGGTTCAGTGTTCAAACTGGTAAATGTAAATTAATGCACACAGAAAGGGGCTGTCAGCACTCCAGGACTGAAGACTTCTGAACAGAAATACAACCAGTTAGAGAAAAGTTCCTCAGAAACCTCAACTGTGACAGAGTGCGTAACAGAAAATAAATTCTGAAAATATCTCATATTATCCTTTCGGAACACTGCTCAGTTTTAGTCACCCATCCTTCAAAGCTGTCTAGTGGAAACCGAGGCAGTGCAATGGCAGAACAATACATGAACGGGGCAGAGGGGAGAGAGGTTTCAGGGAGCTGTACTGCACAGGCCAGAAGAGAGATGAATGGGGGAAACAGCACGGTGCACAGCTTTGTAAATTAATAAAAGTGATACTGATAGTCATAGAATCATAGATTTGTAAAGTGATACTCAGAGAATCATAGATTTGTTTCGGTTGGAAAAGACCTTTGAGATCATCAAGTCTCAGATAATGATACCTCCTTCTGTTTCACAAGGAAGCCAAGTGTTACTGGAAGGTAAGAAATAACGTTTATAATAAAGATAAGGAGACAAAGTAGAGAACATTTCAAAACCTTGTCTCGTTAACCGCTGGCACCGTCTGACACGTAGTGTCATTGGAACCTGGATTTGCTATTCCTAGTAACAAGGAGGAGAATTCAGATAGAACTCTTCCAGTGGGTGAAATTAATTAGACAGACATTACAGAGTCTTTTGCAGCTCCCTCTGAAGCTTCTGGCATAGGCGGTGCTGGAGGTAGAGCCAGATATTAACTGGAGCAGCAACACCTGTATTTGGAAAGGAGAGCAAGAGCTGGCTCTACGTGGGACTACGTGCTCTGCAAATTAGTTCCTTTTTAAAATCCAAAGTGGGAATCTAAGTTCTTAATTGTATGGAGTAAATGTAGGTGGGGAAAAAGGCCCAAGCCCTTCTATATTACATTTATTCCTTCTGAAAGATGAACTTCTAGCTCGCCACTTACATGGGTTGGTTGGGACTCAGGGCACTGGTGCTCACGAAAGCCCTTTGGTCTGTAGCTATCGATGTGCTCACCTCTAAGCTCCTGAAGTCAATGCAGCAGTTTGTATGGATGCTCCTGAAGTGATCTTGGAGAGCCTCGGCACAAAGACCTGCTCATTTTATGTTGGCACAAGAGAGAAGCACTGGTGGTGCTAACGGTGAGGTGAGTGGGGGAAAAGAAAGAAACACAGGGTGGGGAGAAAGGAATACTAAGAACCCATTTTTAGTTTCAAACGACAAAGAATCCTACATTTACAGCTCTTTGAAATTCTTGCAAGGAATATACCTGACTAGAATTCCTGGATACTAAGCTGTCACTTGTAGTACTGGTTTTGGGTCAGAGCAGCATTACCAGGGAGATATTTTTAAAGTGCTATGCTGGATGCAGCAAAATCAATTACTATGCCTTTCATTTCCAATTCCAGTCTTAAAAGAATAAACTCTAGATCTGTTCTACATCTCCCATGATGAAAATAGGTATTTTTCCTCTGTTAGGAAGAAATTTCAAATTGCCAAGATAAAAGAGGAGTGTCTGTTAGACATGTAAGTGAAAAAAGTGTGACTGAGAGGAGAAGAAGGAAGGGGAAGGGGTAAGGGAAGAGAGAGGAGGAGAGAAGAGAGAGGAAAGGAAAAGAAAAAGGAGAAACCAGCAAATGCCACAAACAAAATAGAGCCATCTCTAAGCTCAATTAAAATTGTAATCTTTCATGTTCAGGGAGCAAACTGGAAGAATATGAGCTGAATTAAGTGTTTCTTTTCTAAAGCGTATGAATGAATCATGTTCCTGAGTGTATTATTTAGTAGTTATCTGAGAAGGGCTTGATGCCAGTAAATTTTGAATCACAACAGCTTACAGGGATTAGCAGCAGTTCCAAAGAAAATACAGAAATCATCTGCAATATTTAAACATTTCCCATTCCTGCTTTGCAAGCAGAGCTAGGTTAATAAAGGACATGATCTGTATGATTGAATGGGGCTAAATAAAACTGTGTAGGTGTAAGGGACCGGAGCCCATCCGCCTCACCCCTTGCAGTCTGGCTCAGCTCTGTGTGCTCCTCCTGCATGGGCTGGGGTAGAGCTGGGCTGTGGTCCAGCTCTCAGGGTCAGAAATACTTCAGCAGGAGTTCAGCAGCAGCAGCAGGAGGGATTTTTCCCCCTCACTTGCGTTCCTCCCTGGGGAACGGTGACACTGTCACCACCTATTCACTGTGCGGTTGTGTCGATACGACCAGGTGATCTCTGCTTTTGGCCAGGTGACTTGTGTTTAATCCAACGCGTGCTGTACCTAACAAGGCCTGGCACCCGGTCCGTCATGCACAGCTAGCAGAGCAGCCAGAATGAGCTGATTATCACACGTCTGAGTCACCAGAGAGAATGAGGAGCAGGCATGGCGATGGTAAATCGCCGTTTGGCCTGTCGCAAACAGAGGTGCTGCCCAGCCACGTACAAAATCCTGACGTTAAAATTCACTCGCTGTCTTTAATTACAGCTCTCAGTCACCTTAGGGGAGCTGGAATCTGCTGAGCACTCAGAAACGGATACTGCCATGTAATTGGGTTTGAGGAATATGAGGGGATGCCTGTCTCACCTGCAAGGGAAGCAGTTAATGAAGCAGGGCAACACAAATTCCCTGAAGCTGACTACCAAGAGGCATCAGCTCATGAAATAACTAACAAGCCAAATCCAGGTACAATGGATTTGAACTTCCCCTTGTTAATATTAAAATAATTGCAAAAGAAGCTCTGCAGGGTGGAAATATCAAGTGAACTCAGACCAGACTGGGAAAAAGTAAACACAGAAGAAAGAAGTCGTCAGAGCGTAAGGGTGGTGTGGGTTAAGCAAAATGAACTGGCAGCAAGATCTGTCACTTGCTAGAAGGATAGCCTAATAAAATGGCATACTCAGGAAGGTGAGACAAAATGTCAAGCTTCCCTGCAAGATGACAAATAAATTGCAATGACCTGATTTATACCAGCATGAATGACCCAATTCAGTAAAATGTAACTTGAAAAAGAAATGGGACTTTATAACTGGGAATAAACTAGGGAAGGGGATGCTGCAAGAGGCTACAGTGAGTTATATTTAACTTCTCAAACCAGGCAGTTTCCAGACAGTCCTGTGTATTTTAAGGTGCCGCGCATATGTCTCTGTACCCTCCAAAACCCGAAATCCGTAGCGAATTGGCATCTCCGTGGGATCACGTATGGAAAACTGCACCATCACTGGCAAGGTCATTCTCATACAGACTGCAGTCTCAGAGTTTTAAAACTCAAGATGGCCCAACAATGCCACTGCAGGAGGCAGGCTGGGTTCCCTCACATAAGGCACGCACGGTGAAGAACATCAAACCCAAGAGCAGTGGGACCCTGCCCTCCTGAAGCACAAGCGTGGCTCTCAAGCATCAGGGCGTACTGCACAAAGCAACCACGAGAACATTAACTTTGATACACACGCCTTTTGTACAAATTACAGCGGAAAGGGCTGGTCAGAGACCTCCCTCTGCAACAATATTCTATCAGCAAATATCTCTCCGTAAGAGGCGTGATGGGAACACGGGGCTGCGTTGGCATATGTATGCGGGGAGGTGCTGCGAGAGGAATTTCCCATCAAATGCTCTCAAGATACGAATGAGCTTTCTAGGATGAGCAGGATAAAACCGTTACAGAGATTATATTGTGATTTAATGTGACCAAATGAGCCGTTGATGTAATTTTACCAAAATCAAAATGACATTAAGTCAAAATGAAGAACACTATCAAAACAAGTTAGAGCAAAATAATAAAGGAAACATAGCGATGACTAAACATTCAGCCAGGCGTTGCCAAATACACCACAGGAAACGGGCTGCTGCCCTCCATTCATCTGATGCTTTGGGATCTCTGAGCGGGGTTCATTTCACCAGATTTTGGAGGTGGTAGTAAGTAAATGGAACCTAACTCACAAGAATTGCCTGCTTTAAATGGAGAGCAGTCTGACCCACAAACACCCTGTTAAGGTTGAGGCAGGCAGAAGGTGTTCGCTTTCTGTAAAGGAGGGAACTTGCACGAGAAGATTTAGAACATGTTGTTCATTTACCCCACAGATGGGTTTGCAAGTGGGAATAATTTGCTCCTCAGCTACACGTGAATAGAATGGAATAAATGACTAAAACAGTTACATCCTTACCAACGTGAGGAGGAAATTCACACCTCTGAAACTGGGGAAATGGTTGTGTTCACTAAAGATGGACCTGATCAGCATCAGGTGGCATCAGTGACAATGGCAAGACAAATTACCACCTCCTTTATTTAGGCTTGTTTACTTATCAATACTTATTTAGTCACACAGACGCCTGGCTTCTACAGCAGTAGGTGGCATGTAAGCTCACAAAGTTTAGAGGGTTTTATACTTTAAGTGACTCTCTTCAGAAAGAAATGCTGACAGAGAAATCTCAAGGGTACCAGCCTGCACAGCACCAGCAAAGTGTCAGCCACTGCACAGAGCAGAGCTCCTCCTCAGAGGAGATGTCAAGCTGAACCGAGAAACAGTAAAGACTGCACAGAAAGCCCATGCAGCAGGTTCACATGTTGATGTCCCTACCAGCTGATAGAGTGCAGCAGAGGTCTCTGAAAAGCATGGGGAAGAAGCAGTGGTTTTGGAAGGGACTGCTTGTGACTGATAACGCTGACATAGGAACTGAGCTCTAGGCAGAAGGGGCAGCGTAAAGAAGACACAAAGATGGAAACTTGGTAAGAAAAAAGGCAGAGCTATTATATATATACACACATACTGTATATATACACAGATCTATAGAGATATATACACACATATATGTGTACATGTATGTGCATATGCAAAAGAAACAGTCACAAAGTCACCTTCCCAACACAGTTCTTGTACCAGGCTAATTCTCCTGCATTGATTCTTGGAGTAAAAAGTGGTGATTGTAGAAACCGTGTAGCAGTCTGCAAATACAGGTTCTGCACAGGCAAATACTAAAGATAAGTATGTATATATTGTGTAATTGTGCCAGTCTAGGCCCTCAGCAGTTAAATCCAGGAGTTTTCAATCCAGTTTGGTGATTAAAAGTATTAGCAATTCCTCTTGGCCAGTAGAGCTCTAGTCCTGGGTTAACCAAACACTTCAGAATATGTTTACCCACACCTGAGCTTACTGATAAATATAAGCTACAAGTTTTTCTGTAGAGGTTATTGCTTTTCTGCTTTTCTTTCTTACCCTGTAAACTGGGTCCTATTAAAGCACTGAATAAAAAGATCCATGTCTTTTCCCTCGTGGTTTTTAAACTTGTTTAGATATGCTAATCAGCTTTTTTGCTTAACAGTCTCCAGAAAGGTTGTTTCTGTAATTAAAGTGATAAAGAGAGATGCTTAATAATTAAGTGTATTTTTATTTATAGATCTGCACGGGTAGATTAAATTTTAACATCTATAGCTCTACATAGGGATTTAATGAAATATTTAATGTCACATATAGTGTCGATTATTCTGAGCATCATTCTTTCGCCCCAGTTTTAATGAACTACTGTTACACCACTGTCTCAACTAAAGGAAGTTCTGTGTTTCTGGGACAGGGAGACCTTTCATCTTACATAGTCTTTCCCCTTCTTAGACTTAGACTGAAAGGGGTGTGCTGCACTGGGAACCCTGGTCTTTTTATTTTCTCCTTTAATTTTTTTCCTTTTTAATTTTCAAGCGCACTTTATTGCATGAGGGAGGGGAGGTTTTATGCACGGTTTTCAGAGTGAACGTCCTTGCTCAGGCCTAAAAGAAATAATAAAGAGGAATTTTTGCATTGAGTCAGCTACTGCTGCAACTCCTTGATTGCAGAAGCTAATGTGGAGGCTCAGACTGACTTGAAGACTTTCACATCTTTTGTGGAATGTGGCACAGATCTTAAATTTTCACTCAAGTATTTTACAAAGCTCTGCACATAAATAATTTCTGCACTTTGCAGGAATAACATACTCTTTGCTCATTAGTGGCCTTTGGGGAGGTTGCTAGACAAGTGTGTTTTACACAAGCAGTTTGTTTGTTAACGCATGATCTCAGTGTGAATGCCACTTCTAAGGAGGTATTTGAATATTTAGAATTGAGGAGGCTATTTGCCTAAAGGAAAAGGGACATTAGTGTCAGGAAAAGAAGTAGAATTTATCTTCTGTGTGTTTCAAGGGCTCTTGGAAAAAAAAAATTGCAGTATCTTTAGGAGTGAATAAGGCGACAAAGAGACTTAATTATGAACTAATTTTTTGAGATATATTCTGAATACCAATTCACTGTTTCACAAAACCGTGTGGTCAAACACATGGAATCATGAGTTGAGTGTCTAAATTAGAGCAGGGATGGCCCATCAAGTATGGGAAGTTCCAAAAACATCCAATGTAATAAATGCTTGAAAGTATGTCTTTTTCAAGGTGTGAGTATTGATTTGACCACACAAAAGCTGATTCTCACACATTTGTGAGTACTTTTTATTAATCTGGCGAAGATCTCTGAATGTATGTACAAATGTAAAACTATGTGTAAAAATTAATCATAAAGATCATCCAGGTACATGGGAGGCACTGAGCATTCAGGTGTGGGGTGAACATTGAAGATGAACTTCAGTAAAATCTTAACTCCATCTTAGTGCCATCTATATTTTGCATAGTACTTCAGTGTTTGCTTGAGTCAGATCAAATCAATGGGATTAGATAATAAACTCTAGCATCCTGCTGAATCAAAACAGAGGTTTTAATGCAAAGATAAATATTTAATGCAATATAATGAGATTTTTAATAAGCAGAAGAGAAGGGAAAGCTACTAACTGCATCATATTTCATATTTCAACCAAAGCAGATCTGCAAGTCCTGCCACGGGCTCCACTCACAATATCATCATTAAAACCTGTAATAATGTAAGATCATTTAGGAATTATCTCAGCCTTTAGCACTGTGTGCTTGTAGCAGCATTTATCCTTACAAACAAGCCATTTGCAGGCCCATTCCAGCCCTTTTTCCTTTGCCAGAGACAGCAATTGCTGCGCAGTGAAAGATGAGCCGCACTCGCTGCTGGCGGGTTGTATTCCAGCACCGGTGAAACAAATTATTACGATCAAAGGAGCAGCCATTCTAATAAACTGCGTGCACTGTTGTTACTGTGACTTATGGCTTTGCTCTGCTGAGAGGGAAGCTATAAAACACCATAAAGGAGAAATCAATTTTTTTTTACTGCACGGTTAAGTGTTAACCATACATATTACAGACATATAAGTACTTATAATACCTATATATTTTAGGCACCTATGTATTTATGCACACAGGAGTAAAACTCTATTTGTATATACATAAATATGTATATATATATATATGTGCACTTTTGCCTAAGTATACTTGCTAACGTAGAGAGAATATACACACATTTGGTAGTGACCAAGTCATTTTTCAGAACCCTGGCTAGGCTGATATTGCTGGTCATAAGAAACCACTTGATCTGACTTCTGATCCGGAGCCCTCCGTACTGAAATAACTGAGGTGAAGAATAACTACGCAATGATACAGAAGCAGGCTCTATTAATACTAAAACTCTTCAGTGCCCAAGGATTTTTCATCATTTTCAGCTGTTTCTCTATGCTACAAAAAGGTGGAGTAGATTTGCTCAATTTCAAGGTAAATTAATGCCAATGATATAATTCTTAACATAACAGAAAGCTTGTGTAAAATGTATAAATGATATATTTCTCATTTATTGCTTCATGAGGTCATCTTTAAACATTCACAACTTATTCCTCTTACACTCTTCTCCATGTTTGCTTATTTTACCAACTATTTTCAGTAAGCTTTTCATGTGTTTTCCCCTTTCCAGTATTTCTAACTACATTTTAGAGCTTAATTCCTTAAAACTAATGTATGTTTCTCCTTCCTTTCCGATCCGCTGCTGTTGTTGTTTAGCCACTGATTCTATCCCATACAAACTCGGTCTTCTCTCTTATGACCAAAATTGTTACAGCCTGAAACAATTCCACCCTACAGATGCAGCATGAATTCTTTCGCGCAGGTGAACGGCTCTTCCATCTCCCATCCCTTTATCAGATAGGCCTGTTCCTCCAGGACTGCAGCGTTCCCACAATCAGAAGAAGAATCAAAGTCTATTTCTCATCCTCTGAATACGGCTGATGACAGAATGAATCTTACTTGTTCATGCTTAACTACACAGAACAGCGCGATTCATTTGACTGTTCCAGGAGTCTCTGAACCGTGCAGATAAATGGGCTTTGGGATGAGCAGGGATTATTCTGCTGTACCAGGGGATGTGAGGCAGCACTTGATTTGGAGCATTAATTACTTAGGGATACATTAGGATATGTTAGGCTGACATGTACAGAAACCTGGACTATGAGAAGATTTGGCTTGCTCGACAGAAAGAACTAGAGTATATAAAAGAAAATTTCAGATTTTGAGTGTATTATTTACCAATCCAATTCCTCCCAAGTTACAAAAAAAAATCTGAATGTTTCTAATTACAGAAGTATTTTAAGTAATACCCGTAGGCTTTTTTTTTTTTTTTTTAAATCCCCAAATATAAAAGAAACAGGCTTTTGGCATTTCAGCGTAGCAAAAGTACTTAGCATTCAACAGCTGTGCTATTGGAATGCAAAAAGCATTGCAAACAACAGATCTGAATTTATTCCAGCTACTCTTTCGTTTAATTTAAATACATAGATCCTGGGACCAAAAGAAAACCACTCCATTTTCCTTGGTTTAGACTGAAATCAGCCAGTTCTGCCTGTCTGAGATAACTAATGGGTACAAACTATAAAGGTTCAGTTGAGAGCCCTGCCATCTCTATTGTTTCATATTTTAACCTTACCAAAGACATGCCCCTGTGCTGGTGATGACACTGGCTTCGAACAGCCCTGAGGCCCAGTGAGAGTCCCTCTCCTCTCACTTCTGGCTGATCTTAACCTGGAAGTAAATCTCACTCCAGTATGTGAAGCAGAACTGGGCTCACTGGAGCAATTATGGATCTGTACCACAGTTTGGATTTTTACAGCATTTGAAACTCTTTTTTTTTTTTTAATTGTATATACAGATTTGCTGTCTAGGTCACATGTGCTCACACATCTCTAGGCTGCAACTAGACAGAAGAAGAATTCCTATATAGAACCTGTAGATCATTTTGTGTGAAGGTTTGCTCCTCCTCACTTAAAGAAATGACAAGTTTTCATTTCCAGTTTGCTGGATTCAAAACATGCAGGTATAAAGAAAAGGTCCTCAGTTGACATCTTGATCAGAAAGCACTGACCATGTTCAATCAACTTGCCCATGGGGATATATTTATGGTGTCACCACCTGAGAGCATGTGCAGGTCAAACCCATGCCAGGAAGGTGACTCTTCCCTGGGATTTTGTTTAGCCCTATCCCACAGCTCCCGTGGCTCCTACAATCTTAGTGGTGCTGATGAGCATCAACCGGCATTTTCTGCAGCACAATAGAACTGAATGATGCTGATGATTTCCTCTAAAAAATGACTGCCCATTATTTTTTGTACTGATCAGAATATATTGAGAGAAGAATTCTGATTTGGGGTTAACATCTCTGTCCAGGAGGGACTGTGCCACTTAACAATGTCATTCTCTTAAAAAATACACCGTAAGGGATAAAATAAAAAAATCAATGTGCATAAACCAGCCCTGAATTATTGCTAGTAATTATTAAATTACTGGAAAATCACTGAGGAATTATCAGATAGTAATAAAATATTAATTTTCCCAGACTCATTGACTAAGTTTGACTGTCAAATTGTTTCAGGAACTGTATCATTGCAGTATTTTCCTCATTATTTCAGAAGACATTTCATTACCATGCAAATGGCAGTGAGCAGGCTAAATGGTATATGCAACATGTAACATGCAAACCACAGTATTAAGTCACTCTGCAATTTATACAGAAAGTAGAATTCTAATTTGACTGGAAACACCATTATTTTTTTGAGCTCTGGCATTTACACGTGGTGGGTGGATGCCTACTGCACGTGCAAAGATTAGAAAGAGTAATTGTGTAAGATACTGGGCCTCACCAACAGAGAAGGAACATTTAAAGGAAGTGCACTTGGTAATCAGATTAATAATGGGCAATTAATTTGATGGAAGCAGGCAGCCTACTTGAAAGCAACAGAATTACGTAACGCAATCAAAGCATGTTTGGCCCAATTGCTTGCATTTGTTTATTTGTTTAAAGGCACACATTTGTTGTTGTGTGCATACATCACCACTATCTTGTACTATTTATTTTGGAAGACACTGTTAATGTTCAACAGGCCAGGAGCACACTGGAAAATACCATGCATTTACTCCTAAGAACAGACATGGCCACTAAGCAGGTCAGGAAACTACAAATTCCATTTCAAACACAGCACCTCAGGAAGGCTGTTCTGTAGAATGGGACAGGACCAGGCTTCCAGCAGTACCAGGAAGGATGCTGTCAGCATCTGCAACACAGGCTGCAGGCTGAGCTCACATGAAAAACCCACTTATTTTGGCACGTGAATACAAACCTGAGACTTAACACACCAGCCAAACAGCCACAAACTGGGCTTTTCATGACCACGAAGCCAACCTCAGCTCACTGCCGCTCTCAAAGGCACGCTGAGGCAGGTGAGCCTCTCTGGAGTGCAGTCATTCTTCTGAAGTGACTGGATATGGAGCTACAGCAGCCAGCAGCAGGCAGCCATCAATTTCACACTGGGAGAACACTCTTCGAAAGACAACTCTGTCATCAAACGTGGTTATTTACCTGTCATAGTCCTGGCAGATCTCCCCAACAGCCACCAGCGCTTTCAGGTACTCGTTGGGCTGGTAGGGGTGGATGTAGTGCAGCGAGCAGCTGTTCCGAGGGTCGCCGTTTGATGCCGTGAAGTCTATAGCTACCTGGAAGAGAAGAGAAGTTAGAGTGTTGTGGAGCTCATTGGGGCATAGTATACTCGTAGTTAGAGTGTTGTGGAGCTCTTTGGGGCATAGTATACTCGTGGCGACCGTATTTCTTTATCAGAAACTGCAGCCTTAAAGCAAAGGTCATTTTAAAGGCAGTTCATCAAATTTGAATCAGGGTAGTATTGATAAATATGTCTAAAAGTAAATGGCAGCTTATAAAATAAGAGATACTAAAACTAAAACAGCATAATTGGGAAAAAAAAAAAGAACTACATTATTATTATATTATGTGGAAAATCATGTTCTAATGCAAATGAATCGAATTAACTATAGGTTCATATATTTAATTAAATTATTTCAGCCCAGGCAATGTTCAGGATATAAAAGCTTTGCAGCAAAAATTAGTCCTGAGATAGTTAAAAGTCCCACAGAAACTATAAATTAAAACTCCAGTTAGGGACATTTCTTAGTTATTTTAAACCTTACTGTGGCTGTAGCAATAGTAGTGGATACTGCATGTCTGCTATTTTTAATCTTCAAAACATCTAAGCATTAAATAATTAACCCTCCCAATTTCACAGCAAGCTGAAAGGTGAGCTGCAGGGTAAAAATAAAGCTCAAATCCTGCACAGATTTTTATGTTGAAAAGGCTTAGAGAAGATCGTGGGAAGCATTTAATGTGAAAGCAAATATTAATGAACCCTCTTAAAATTAACTTCCCCCTGTTCAAATGCTCTTTACAGTTCTCACTGAAGATACACTCTGGCATGATCTCCCTGTGATGTGACTCTCCTGGCCAGAATGTCTTCTGCTGAATTTGTGATGCTGCTTTCTAGGAATTCCCAAAAGGAACAAGAAACCCAACGGGTCTCCTAGGGGGAACAAAGCTATTTACAAACTTCTTTATGATTTTGTCCAATGACCTCTTCCTCCAGAAGACCCTGTCATACCTGCCTATGCAATGGACAAATGCTCAGAGCTCAGTTCTCAGTTTCATAGTGCAGTTGACAGGGCAGGGCCTTGCTGCAGGCTGCAAAAAGAACTGTGAAGTCCCAGCTTGCCTCTGCAAATGTGCAGCTTCCCCAGCCAGAGCCTCTGCTTTGCCCAGGGAAGACTATTTTATGCAGCCATTAAATGAAAATGAAACATGACATTTTCATTCTCCCTTAAAAAAAAATTACACAGTCCTCCTGAAACTTATTTTTTATTGCTAAAAACTAAAATGGAAAAAAATCATATGGGGTCAACCCAAGATGGCTTTTCCCCACTGTTTCTGATTTCCCATCTCGAACTGTTAGCCGAAAAAAAAGTATTTTTCACTGGGCTTCAGTTAGCTTGGAAATCCCTCCGTTGCCTTGATTAACTACAAAGGCCCAGCACCTCACCACATGTCAGTCAGGAGATAAGAGGTTGATTTGGCTTGTAAATACAGTAATCTTTCACCTCCGCTTCCCTGCTCGCTGCTCATGCACTGCAGCAGTGAGGCTGTTCTCCACATACATCTTTCCGTGGAAATGACAGCTTGATTTGACTTGAATAAATCAAGGGGAACCTCTCATGTTCTCACTTGCATGTGTTTAAGTAACTGAGGGAGAAACGCTCACTAGTGGTTTGTGATACCAAAGGTGAATCCATAGATGCTGGTATGGATTAGCTTAGTTCTGGGGCACTTTATTTAAAAAAAAAAAAATCTTATCCAGGGTGTGCATATTTCCTGAAAAAGATTGTCCTGGTTTGAGTTATATTTTCTCCAATATTAATTTAATCTTCATTTTTTTGTTCTGATTATAGAATAAAGTGAAAAAATATGATAAACCAAGGGCATTCCTGTAAAATTGCTAAAAGTAGGCATTTTTACTGATCAGCTCAAAACAGACATTAACAAGACTCAAGTGACACATCAGACAGAAGTGGACAAGTCTTTATTCGTGGCTGTTAGCCACAGTGAAAGGCTTTTGAACTGAAAACAAGAGCACAGTGCAGGAATAAGCAGTGGGCTTCATGAGCTTGGAAAAAAATCTGTGGCTGGTGTTTGGGAAAGAAAACAACTCTCCCCAGAACAAGCTTCCTGTTTGGAAATGGTCCTCGTAGTAGAGAACTGCTGATAAACAAAAAATACCCTAATTTCCTTGGATGAAGCCTTTATGGTTATTTGTACATGGATGCAGTGTGCTTGACTTTGATCCAAATCTCTGTTTGACTCCCAAGGGGAGGACTCTGAAGCAAGATGATGGCTGTTACTTGCTACAATTCCAAATCACAACACAGAGCTCTGCTTTTTTAGCATTACCCAGTGGTACTGGGGTCTTGTGTGTATACACAGGGCAAGGATTTGAAAAACTAAGTTAACACATCACAGAAGTTAGGCTAATAGCACAACTGAGGTAATCTTGTGAGCAGCAAAGCAGGAATCGTTCTTACAGCATGTACTTTTGATTTTTATCAGTGTATCTTTAAATGTATCCATTCCAATGTACCAGCCATCTTCCCATGGCTCAATAAGAAGGTAACACAGCAATAACTATGCTCTTTGTTCTTCCCCTCCCCTCCCCCCCCAGCCTTGTAAAAGGGTCATTTTCATTGCACTGAGAACATCCTACGCAGCATGGACCTTCTGTTAGATCTGTCAGGAACACATCAGCCTGCCCAGTACTGTGACCTGCTGGTGAGAGGGAATCTGTCCAATAGATCTTTCTATTACAGTTCCTTTTCTGCACGTTACACACCCTTTCTGCTGTATTTCCTGAAGTGACGAAAATGTCTTCTGACTACAGACCCACTTGAGCTGCCACCTTCCCAACACTTCTTCTGCAGCAAGGAACACTGGCTGATAAGAGATACAGGGTTTGGAATAGGCAGCGTGTAAAAATAGCAGGCTGGAATCAGCACTATTGATCTCTACAGATGAAAGCTTCTTAATAAATGGTTTTAAAGTGAAGGGAAAGTTTACTCTAGTTTTTCAGAGACATTTTTTCCAAGTACAAACTACATGCCTACAATAGATGTACAAAGTATCCTAAGAACACCCAGCATGATGTCACCAAAGCCTTCATTAGTGCCTTAAATTACCAGGTACATCATACTACAGCTTTTTGTTATCAAATGTACACTTGGCATCCCAGTTTCCCTCCCTCAGCAAGTGCCCTTTCAAAGTGCAATGGTACCATGCTGTCTGTACACATCATGAACTCAACAGAAATGTCATTAACGTTAAGACAACAACAACAACTCATATACCAGCAGAGTCTCAATCCCAGATCCATTCCAGTTAATAGAAATGGAACCAATTTGCTTTAGTGTGGACTCATTCTGGAAAGTAAGGCTAGCCAAAGGACTGACAAACAGGGCACCTTAAGTAGCTAAAGGCATGTGAGATGCAATTTCCTCCTGTGACGCAGTCCCAGCAAGGGAATTTATTTGAAAGTCTTGTGAACAAACCAAGGCTCCAAAGCCAAAGGCTGGTCAGGTGTGTCACAGGGGCTATTTCAGTTCTCCAGCTTTTGGGAGGGGGTGTAGCTCAGATGGAACTGGTGGGACAACACCAGTTTAGCTTCTCACCCCTGTATGAAGCTGTCTTTACTTTTTGCAATGTGATTGTCATTGCTGCAAACCACAAAAGTAAATCAGCAGGCGCAAGAAAAATCTTACTGCATTTGCACAGTTTTATTTTCTGGGCTGAATTCATTTTGCAAGAAGACCTTAATAATTTACCAAGGAACAGCCTTTAAGAATCATTTCTCTGTGAAAGCAGTGAATCAGTATCTAAGGGGATCCCCTTTCTTTAAAACAGGCTAGAGAAGTAAGACACTTACTGTAAACTGTATTTGGCAGCCTCCCATGATATAATCTAAGAAAGAATGCATCTTGTGGATCTGCAGACAAGAAAGCAAGACATTCAGCTTAGCTATGTACTGCTAAAACATCAGAGAACTGCCCGGAAAAAGTCAACTGGAAGGAGGAAAGGGACCAACTGAAAATAAGGGAAAGGACGAAAGTGTTAAGTATTGTTTGAGACAGTAACAAAAGTGTAAGCAGAGGAAATACTAAAATTCTAAAACTACAGAAAGGAAAATTCACATCAAAAGTAGAACCAAGCTCTGCTCCTTCTCGGTGGAAAATCAGTGGAAATCTTGTTACTGTTTTAGGAGGAATGAGCAAGTTGTAGAAAAGATGGAAGGATTAGAAGGGAAACGCACCAAAGGCCAGCTGGCAAAAGCCTGCAGGTGTGAGAGTCTGGTACTGCTTCCTCCAGGGCACAGCTGCAGGGACAGGGCAAGAGAAACTGAAGAGGAAAGCTGGGGACAGACAGCTTACTTTTGGGAGTCAAGTCCTTGTCTTTACATTTTGTAGTGGATCAGTGTGCTGTTCTGGGCTGGGGCAGAGGTAATTTTCTCCATAATAGCTGGTATGGGGCTGTGTTTTGAATTTGTGCTGGAAACAGTGCTGATAACACTGGGATGTTTTACCTACTGCTCAGCAGCACTTAGAGTTAAGGTCTTTCTGCTCCTCACCCCACCGTACCAGTAAGCAGGCTTCGGGTACACAAGGAGCTGGGAGGGGACACAGCTGGAACAGCTGACCACAAGTGTATTCCAGACCACATGACATCATGCTCAGCGTATAAAGCCAGGGGAAGAAGAAGGATGCAAGGGAATGTTCAGAGTGATGGTGTTTGTCTTCCCAAGTCACCAATAGGCATGATGGAGCTTTCCTGGAGATGGCCAAACACCTGCCTGCTCATGGGAAGTAGTGAATGAATTTCTTGCTTTGCTTGTGTGCGTGGCTTTTGCTTTACCTATTAAACTGTCTTCATCTCAGCTCATGAGTCTTCTCACTCTTTTGATTCTCTCGGGCTGGGGGGTGAGTGAGCGAGTGTGGGGCTGAGCTGCTGGCTGGGGTTAAACAACAATCTCTTTCCATTGCTACTCTACAGGCAATTCCACCTTGCTATCTATGTTCCCGAACACCATTCAAATAGATTGCTGGGAGCTGACTAAAGAAACAGACAAAGAGCAAACCACATAATTTACCTTGCACTGGTTAAGGATGACGATGCCTGAGTTCTTGTAATTCTTCTTCTTTGCCTTGTACTTGGGGTTAATGCATTCCCATTGTACCTGTGAAAAACAGCAATGACTGCTTGAAGGGAAATTTATGTCCAAATGGAATAATTAACAAAACAAGCACCGTCTGATTTCCACAGTTGACTAAATCCTATCAAATAATGGCACACTCAGAAGCAAAAATGAAAACCATTAACTATGCAGAGAATGACCTTAATAGAAAAAGGCCCAGGGCAAACATCTGTCTTTGATGTATGTGTGGACGCAGGACTAAGAGAGACACCTAGACTTGTGTTATCATCTTCCAGTCTTGCAGGTTCAGGTGTTATGTAAACAAGATTGAGGATCTTTTGAGATCATTTAAGAGGAGGAAAAAAAAGGGAATTAATACAAAGGAAAATACCCGAGGGAGCAACCTGATGCACTGTATTAACTACAGAATCTACTACACAGTGACACTGGTGTTTTGTATTAAACTTGTGACTGGAGCAATTCTGATCAGAGATCCTCTCACTCTTGAGAGACAGCAGAAGTTTCTCCTTTAGTCTGATAGTAAAATAAAAACTTAAGAAAGCACTAAATCCAGACTTGTACCAGTAATATGTTATTAAATACAGTTAAGAACAATACTATATATTTCAGAGAGGTGTTTTCAAGTGCTGGGAGAAAACATGTGATGTCAGGTAACACAAAGAATGTATCTCCAAAGGGAACCAGGATGACCTATTATCTAAAAATCCCTGTTATGACGTTTTGACATGAAACATCTGTCTTAACGGTTACAATGTTTTGCCTATAATGAAGACCTTTTTAAGTGTTACAATACTTTTTCTATAGTGAAGTGTTCATATGGGATCTGAGCAAAGTGTTTGAGCACATAAAACTATTTTTACCTTATGAACAATCCCAGCAATTTCATCAAGCTCCAAGCCATTGCCCAAACAGCAATTCTTTGGATGTCTCTGAAGTATTTCAAACTGAAGAGCTTTTGCTGAATGTCAAAAAAGGCAAATCATATGGCTTTGGATCAATATGAGACCTTTTCTGCACAAGAAAGGAGGAGTATTTTCATCACCATGTTACTGGAGACAGATGACAGAGTGAAGAATGGGAAAAGACAAAAAAATGTTCTGACTGCAGGAAGCGCATCTGCTTGCTCTCTCAGTTTGCCTACAGGTCAATTCCTTGTCTCATGAAATGCATTTTCCACCTGAGAGGACAGGCAGACACAGGCCCACATGTTCAGGGGAAATCCCTCATAAACAGTTTTTCTCTGCTAGACCCAGGGAGATATTACTCTCTGCAGCGACGGATGCTGCCTTCCTAAACATCCTTATCCCTTCTCCTAAAAACCTTCAGCAGAGAAGAGCAAGCGATGTGGCCACTCATGGTGCACACCAGCAGAGGGGAGTGGAGGTGACTAAATGCAGACAATCACTATAGAACCAAAGTCTGGACAGTACGTGGCTACCAATAGCACAAGCTATTCAGAGAAAGAAATTGAGGTATCAGGAGAGTTTCATGTAGCCTAAGGCAAGAGAAATCACGATTCAGAGCAGTTGCTCTCTCTGGGACACTGTGCTTGCACACCAGGATATTGGGCAGTCCTGTGAGGAAAGGGCTAGAGAGCCACGGCAAAGCTTGGGTGATCATCAGGGTGTTCTCTTGCCTCCCCTCATTTCTCTTCTGTTCCTTCACGTGCAGCTACTGCAACAAATTGCGTGGTTTGTAAATGACAAAGGAGTCAAATGGACAGGGAAAAAACCTCACCACTGAGAGCAGGCTGCATTATCTCTCTCTGGGGCCTCAAGAAAAGCAAGTCACTTGTAAGTGACCTACAACACTTTTCCTCCTGCAAGGCTGGATCACTCCCGCTGCCCCTCTCAGCAAGAGGACAGCGTGGGGATTTTTCCCTCCTGTCCCAGAAAGACATCCACCATGGAAAAGAGCTGCTTTTAATCACTATCAGAGGTTTCCTCTGGAGAATGAAGTGAAAAATCAAAGCATTTTGTGTTCTCAGCCAAGGCCTCGGCCTCACTCTTGAGGTTGCCTGATGTGGCAGGTGCCCGACCATGGCCGCCCCCTCCTCTGCGGCCTCCATTGCCCTCTCTGGGGTCAGCAGAGGCAGCTGATGTTGCAGGCAGCCCTGGATGAACCTGACTGCCTCCTGGTACAACTAGACATGGGATTGTCCGTTGGTGTCAACAGCCTCATAACCAAAGCCTTAAAGGTGTTACGTGTGCACAATTACCCGAAGAGCTTCCTGAGGCAAAGGCTCTGTGTGAGGGTCACAGTCCCACGCCCGGGCAAACGGGGAAACCCAGCTCATATCCCTCCAGGACTCCAACTGACCTTGTGCACCTCAGGAGTCCTCCTCAGGCCCCTACTGACACCCCGAAATTTGGGAGTGTCAGTGGACGTGGTCAGTACAGCAGGGCTCCTTCCTCCCCTTTCCTCTTGTGTGTGCACAGACACATGTGTCCAGTTTTATGTAATAAAGGAACAGATTTTTCCCTTATGTAACTCCCACGCTACGCGGGGATCCAGGTGGTTTATGTTTCTATGACTTTTTCCCTGAAATCCCTCTGGCTTTACTGCCTCCATTTAAAAAAAAAAAAAAAAAAGGGACATTTTTCTCTTTAGTAGAGGATTTCTCCTTTCAACTATGAGAAGCTTTAATAGTCTTTACATTTTTATAAAGCTTTTGTAGTCTTGTTTTAAAATGTTTGATTTACACTCAGGTTCTGTTCAGAAGTTATTTATAATGGGTTACTATATGACTGATACATATCAACAGCATTTTACACATATGAGCAACATTTGCTAAACTCTAGGTTATTCCAAGAATATAAACAGAAAATACCTAGAAACATAAAATCTTCTTGACCCATGGAATAGACCGAGTGCTTACCATTTACTAAACACCTTTTAACTCTTTGTTAGCTTTCTATTAACACATTATGAATGGGACCTTGATATAAAGCTCAAATAAAGCTTATTAGGCATTTGTGTTTGCTTTTGAGATCAGCACAAAGCAGTGAACACAAACCATCAGCAGGTTAGAAAGTCAACATTTTCAACTCCCCTTTAGAGAATTTATCAAAACTAACACCTTCAGGAGTAAGCAATAATAGGAAACTCTGTTCTGAGGGAACAGAGTGCACTGTCAGCAACTTTGCTGACGACACAAAACTGGGAGTAGTTGTCACACCAGAAGCTGTGCTGCCAAACCAGAGAGACCTGGACAGGCTGGAGAGTTGGGCAGGGAGAAATCAAATGAAATACAACAAGGGCAAGTGTAGAGTCT
>WTSP01011230.1:0-17799 GCA_025331215.1 Actenoides lindsayi
AAAGGGTTGTCAGGCATTGGAATGGGCTGCCCAGGGAGGTGGTGGAGTCACCATCCCTGGAAGTGTTTAAGAGCTGGTTAGATGTTGTGCTTAGGAACATGATTCAGTGGGTTTTGATACGGCTAGGAAAAAGGTTGGACTTGATGATCTTGAAGGTCTCTTCCAGATGAAACTGTTCTATGATTCTATGATACTTATACAGCTTATGAAATTTCTTTGATCCAGGTTGAACAACTTAGTTCAAAAAATTACAATGACTCATACTCCTTTGTTAGATACAATGAAGCTACTTCTGCTGTTGAAGTGTGTTATCTATCATGCACTGGTATTGCTATCTTAACTGATGGACAGATTTAAGCTTGCTACATGTAGTTTTGATATAACTGTGATGTTATAAGCAATGGTAAAGTCTAATGATTTGAGGATTTTCATCCATAATATTTCCAAGAGGAAAGGGCAGAGCCCATAAAACAGACTGTGCTTTAACACAGACTTATCATTTCCACTTCAGGATACAATACTTTTTGACCGGTTCACTACAGTTTTGTAGTTAAGGAAGTTTACTTTGAGAAATTTGCTATTATTTGTTCTGTGAAAATTCCAATATTATGGAAGTATTTAGCTAACACAATAACACAGAACTAATAAATTTAGGACACGTACAAAATTGTTGCAGTCCATGGAAAGCTACAAGAAACACATTTGTTAAACATGGCATCATGTAAATAAAATCAATTTTGATCTAGAAAATTTACAACGTGAAACAGACCATGGCATATCTGCAGTTTCTCTAAAGAAAATTTCCTTTCAATAGACTTGACAAAATGCATTGTGGTGTTCATCTGCCTAATCCTTTACCTAACTATCTACAATATCAGTGAAGTGACACAGGCTGGGTATAGAAGAGGCAAGATATGTTTGGAGGTAGAGATACATCATCTTTAGATATTTAAGAAGATCATATGGGTGGGAAGTCATTTTAGAATAGAATAGAATCATAGAATGTATTGGGTTGGAAGGGACCTTTAAAAGTCACCTAGTCCAAACCCCCTGCAATAAGCAGGTACATCTCTCACTAGGTCAGGCTGCTCAGAGACTCATCAAGCCTGGCCTTGAATGTCTCCAGGGACAGGGCCTCCACTAACTCTCTGGGCAACCTATTCCAGTGATCTATCACCTTCATATTAAAGAACTTTTTCCTAATGTCTAACCTAAATCTACCCTTTTCTAGCTTAAAGCCATTACCCCTTTCCCTGTCACTACAAACCCTTGTAAATAGACCCTTCCCTGCTTTCTTATAGGCCCCTTTCAGGTACCAGAAGGTAGCTATAAGGTCACCCCAGAGCCTTCTCCAGGCTGAACAATCCCAGCTCTCCCAGCCTGTCTTCATAGAAGAGGTGCTCCAGCCTTCTAATCATTTTTGTTTCTCTCCTCCAGACACACTTGAACAGGTCCACGTCCTTCTTGTGTTCGGGGCTCCAGATCTGGACACAGTACTCCAGGTGAGGTCTTACCAGGGCAGAGATATTATCTGTTTTTCATGCCATGATCATTTAACCCTCAAAATAAAAAAGAAAAAAAAGACAATTCTAGAATTTAGTAGAGACACTTTTTAACAGAAAATTAGGCCACTAAAGGAGTGTGATGCCATTAGAGCAGAGGGTCAGACACAGCAGCTCTAAGGAATACTATTTTCCTCTTCTGATTAAGAATAATCTGCAACTTTACATGGGTTTGGGTTTTTTTTATCATTTTTTTTATGACAACTGATATGCAGTAAGAAGTATTTCCAAAATACTGACCTCTTACACTTGGTAGCAATAATTAATTAAATGGCAATGTTAAAATCTGGTTGGATACTTTTTTTCAGGTTTTGTAAAATATCTGCATGGTTGGTGTATTTGTAAATATTGCTAGCAAAGAACTAAAGTGTGAAAATGAATGCATTGAATTGTTATGCTCATTTCCTTTTCAATAAATATGCAGGGATCTTATTTTATCCCCTGAGACCAGATGTACTACATGTAATGATATTCTGCAAAGTATCAATATGCACAAACACCACAAAGGAATCTGGGGTATTCAGTTTATTCCTGACAAGTAGGATTAGTGAGGAATGGATAAATATGTATGTAAAAAGCAAGACTGGACTGAAGGCTAAATCTTATGGACATGGTCAGTTTTTAAAAGAGTACTGGTGTTGAACACATTGAATAAATTCTCCCAGAGAAATTTTCTTGGGGGAAAAAACCCCAAAAGTTTTACAAAATAATTTTGAATAAACCAGATCTACTGAGAGATGAGCTGAAGTTATGCACTCAGTATTTCCAGATAAAGTTTAACAGATATTTGACTGTTTAGTCAGAAGGTCTCGGTTTTCTTCACCAAGCTGAAGTTGCAAGACAAGCTGTAGTTGCAAAACATCTTGTCCCAGACTTCACTGTTCTCAGCTTCTCACCAGTCTGCTGATTCCTCAGTGCTTAAGAAAACAGACTGCAAAAACCACACTAAATGTATGCAAACTACAGCAGTGATCTGCACATAGCTATACACACATCAGCTATCTGGAACAGTTTGTTCTGCACAGCTCACTTCGATTCTGAGATTTTTTTTACTGAGTTAGATTTTACTGAGATCCAATTTGCAATAAAAACTCTGTAACTGTCCTGCGGAGTCTCTGTTCAATTCCATGCCACCTATATGGAGCAACAGTCATATGATATATTTTTAATCCTGTCTGGGTCCCCCAAACTACACCACGGATTAATCTCCTCTTTTGGATTAGAACCATCCTGCTAATTGATATAAACAGATGAACTCCTGTATCTTTAACTCTACATAACGTCTTTGAAAATATGACTAACAGGATATTCTGCTGATCTCCACAGGCCCATTTTGGTAGGTCTCTCTTAGCTGACAAAAAAGTCTAGAACAAGGACAAAACAAAAGCTTACCCCAAAAAAATAGCTCCCACAAAACTATTCATATTCATTCAAGTAGGCAACACCCTTAGTTTTACTTCATGATATTGATTAATAACAACAACAAACTCATACAAAAAGGGTTATATTTATTCTGTCAAAGCAATTAGTGTCCCTAGCAAACAATTCTAAGAAAAACTCAGGAAGAATAGTGAAGAATTAAAAAATACATAAATGCAAAATCTTACCCGATATACATCAGCTAACCTGTGTAATGTTAATTATATCTTGACTAAAGCTGATGAACCTTTTCACACACAACTCTTCTCTGTCAGTGTTCAGCAGATTCAATGTCTCCAAGACATTCAGTTATTACTTGACAGTTGTTTTTTTTCTTGAAAAGCAATTAAATCCCCAGATGAACATCAGCCAGTCTTGATCACCTCAAAATGTATCCCCTTGATTTTTTATTTTTTTTTGTGATTACTTCACTTCTAGTAATTACATTTGAAAATTTGAAATCAGAATTAAGTACTTTAAATGCTCTCAGAGCTAAGATTTCAAGTAGCTAAATAAACTGGAACATTTTTATCTTTTCAATTGTTTTGAACTGAATGACTGATAAAAAAATTAATGGTGTCACTCTCCATATAAAATCCACCAGTAAACTAATTATTGATATGAAATTCTGATCCCACTGGAATCTACAGAAATTGTACTACTGACTACAACAGAACCAAGTTTATCAGTTTATGAGTATTAGCAGGATTGGGACAAAACCACTGAGTAAATCTCAGATGTCTGGATTAGCTAGATCAGCACCTTTTTGTTATTTATAGTTCATAATAATACAAAAACTCTCCCACAACTACAATCCAGCCCAGTGGAGTTCCATTTTATTGTTTTGGCCTTGCTTACTTGGAATTGTTGAAAATTTCTTTGAAAATTATCATTGTATAAATCATGTTATTTGTGCTTGCATTATATTCTGTAATTTATTTAATGTTTGCTGGATGTTTTCAGAATCATCAGTTTTAAATCCAGCCAACAAATTCCACAGGACTTAATGGTTTGCTATATCATGACATTTTACACTTACCAATACCTGAAATCCTGCAGGCTTTTTTAGGTCTATGTAGGCAAACTTTTTGACAGTGTTGGCACTATGTACATTTAGAGCTAAATACATAGAATCATAGACTTGTAGAATGGTAGGGGTTGGAAGGGACCTCTAGAGATTGTCGAGTCTAACCCCCCTGACAACACAGGATCACCTAGGGCAGGACACAGAGGAACAGATCCAGGCGGGTGTTGAAAGTCTCTAGAGAAGGAGACTCCACAGCCCCTCTGGGCAGCCTGCTCCAGTACTCTGTCCCCTCACAGTAAAAAAGTTTTTTCTCATGTTGAGGAGGAACTTCCTGTGTTCCAGTTTGTGACCATTGACCCTCATCATGGGGCACCACAGAAAAGAGACTGGCCCCTTCTACTTGACACTCACCCTTCAGATATTTGTAAACATTAGTAAGATCCCCTCTCAGTCTTCTCTTTTCCACACTAAACAGCCCCAGGGCTCTCAGCCTTTCCTCATAAGAAAGCTGTTCATGATCACTGCAGGACTGAAGTTCTTTGGAATTGCTCTTGAAATCCCACCTTTAATAATAGGTTGTACCAATTTTCTGTGCTAAGGTACATTCAGTGGATAAATGTTTATAAGTCATTTCAGCCTATGATACTTTTCTGAGAGTCTATTTTCTTCTATTGCAAAGTAACGTATGAGCTATAAGGCTAGGAGTGGGAGATCTGAAAAATGAATACTCAGGTTCTGTCCCCTTCCATTTTTTTTCTGAAACACTGAGATTTCTAAGAAGTGCTAAGGTTGCTAAGACAATAATAGCATTCTAGAGAGGATTTTTCAGACAACAGTTTGCTTCAGAAATTTGGTTTCACTGGAGATAATAAATTGTTGTGGCTTAACTGATTTATTTAACAAATTCTTGGATAAAACTCCCATGGTACGCCTTTCTGAACCACAAGATTGCTGTTATTTGCCTCTAAGTAAAGAGTTACATATTGAAAATTGCTATTTAGAAACTTGAGTCTTGAGAATCTGCTCATCTTTTTCACTCACCATCTCTTGGGATCATGTTACTTGCATGAGGGTTCTCACTGAAAAAAGCTTCTAGTCCGCTGGGTTGCAAAGATGGATTTGACAATAAGAATCCACTTCATATTTCTCTTGGGATTAATGTTAAAAATAATTTTGGGGTTTTAATGTTAAACTTAGTTTTTACTTCAAGAAATTGGTTCCAGTTATAAGGAGAAAATAAATACAGTAGACCTCCAATTTGGAGACAACAGTTCTGGGAAGTTCCCCATGTGTGTATCTTCCATTCTTACCTACTGATGCAGCAGTGAAAGGGCATTTCTTAGCCTTTTTAACAGTATTCCACAAGAAGCTCTTTTTTTCACATAGGTTAAAATTAGCACTCAATTCCACTCAGTTATGAAGTGTTGTGTTTGAAGTGAGAATACTTCTTCAGAACGATATCTTGCAGCTGAGAAGAGCTCCAATATTCTTCAGACAGGTTTTGGGATTTAAATTAGAAGAGCTGGATCTCCAGTTGTAGGATTGAGAAGTCTTAAACTTCTTGGTCTTTGATGAGAAGTCATAATAGATGAAGAAAATCTATACAGTTTATCAGTAGTAAATACAATTACACTGTTTAGATTAAAATTTCACACTAAGCAACATACAATGCTATTCTGACGTATAAATTTCCAGAGATATTGCTACATTGCATAGGATGCAAGTGGGAAAAATAAGAACAATACACAGTGTGATAGTGTGTTTGGGATGCTTTATGTCTCTGACAACTGGGTAATTCACAATTCATATGTTCCAAATTCTGCTCTTAGCAATACCAGTAAAGTTTTTTTTCCTACACTCTTAATTTTCATCCTGATTAAAATAGAACTGTAATAATACAGCCCAGAACTATTTTCTAGGGGAGCTGAGGGGGTAGTAGCCTCTGTAATTAACACTGGCTGGTGTCACCAGTGCTTTTGTGCTACATCTGTGAGGATGCACAGCCTCACCCGGTGCCTTTTCTTGAGTAACTGAGAGCAAAACTCACCTGTTGTAGAAAAAAACAATACAACCCATACAAGCCATAAGTAGAAAGTAGATCAAAAGACTGAAACAAGTTCATCCCCAAGCCAAGGAATGAACAGAGCTGTTGCAAGTATGAGATATTGTTCCTATAGTTATGATTGTTTTGTAAACCCACTTTTACTTGCTTGATTTCTTGGAAGTTACCTGAAAAACCCTAATAGGGCAAGTGTAACAGCTTTAGTCCTGACTCTTTGCCTGGACACTCACAATAAGTGTGAAACTTGCATTTCAAGCTGACATGTTGTCTTCGTTTTTCTGGGATATTTCTTTGGCCAGAGTCCTTGCTCACTGAGCACCTGCTCTGGGCTCCAGTGGCAAGGATGTGGGCACCTGATGGCTTTGTAGTAGCTTAAAGGGACAGGACTGGTGAAAACCGTTTGAACAGTTTATGTCATTTGTTGTCTCTGTTTTCCCACCACTGAAAATTATCCTTTGGCATCTGGTTGGATGTCCAGATCTCTTTCCTATGCTTGTTGGGTTTTTTCTCCAAACGTATGTAGTTTGAATTTTTGCTGTCTTATTTGTCTTGCAGGCATCAACCAGTACTGTCTTGCTAAAAGTATATCATACCACAAAAAGCCAGCTGAAATTTGTTCATATCTTTTAAGTGATCAGGCTTGTCAGTCAGTCAAAATCCTCTCTAGGTGATTCAGCACATGGTCTTGTTCCTTAAATATCTGTCTCTTCTTGATCTTTATTAGAAAATATTTCCAGATAGCGCTATTCAATTTGCAGTATGTTTGAGCTGGCTGCTTACTATCCCACCTGTGCTTGTCATACCCCAGACCACTTCCTTGCTATCTCCAAAGATAAGGCCATAAAAGACAATGTTGAAAATTGGCTGTGCGACTGGTAGGGAAATTTTGGTTAAAAATAGGGAGGCTTACCCATTGAAACTAAATTAGCTGTTCTGACTGGAAAGTAGAATTTGTTCAAAATGATGGAAAACAGAACGAAAAAAAAATATTAAACAATATGTGAAACAATCAAACAAGAGCTTTGAATATCCTGTTCTTTTTAGAACAGAAACCCTGTTGTAAACAAGGGGTTTGAATATAATTTTCAACCAGGAGATGTACAACTGTTTTCATTCACTTTTTTCATGGAAAACTTTTTTAAATTTCATCTTGCAGCAAACAAGAAATGCGGAAAACTTGAAGATCCTCAAAAGTCAGGAAAACCTCTTCCTCTCCATCTTTAATAAGAAAAAGGATAAAAGCACTCACTCATAAAATCCATCTGGAATTTGCAAGCTACACAAATTCTCCAAATTGATGTAATGTATTTTGATAATGCTGAATCATAATCATAATATGCCCACATTATTGCAGCAAAAAGAACTATAAATATTAAAAAGCATGAATCAAATTTATCTGCATAAACTCCAGATGCCAAAATGATAACATCACGAGGCAGGTGCAACAGGAATTAGAGTTTGTATGGAAAAGATGGAGAAGAATTAACATCTTTGTTAACAATATATCATCACTGATGCTTGTGTAGCATGTTAAACGCTACAGTTCTGTTTGTTCCAACTGATTTAATTCTTGCACACTAACAGGACTTACTCACCTGTTGATATTTTTCTTTGTCATTTCTCAGTATGAAAGAATTTATTATTATGTCATCCAGCCAGTTCACAGCTATTATTTATGACAATATCTGCCTGTATTGATATTCATTTGGGTTATATAAGACAAGGAGCTTGCAATTTGGAGAACAAAGAAAATCAAAAGATGAGAACATCTTGCCATCTGTATCTACAAGAGTATTTTCGCTGCCATCTACTCTGTGATGGGAGAAATATGAAAGGGACTGAGTGCCCAGGTAACAGTGAAGTCATTGAAATAGGCTGTGAATATAAGCTGATGTCCCTTTGTATTTTGGTGCTTTCAGTGATAAAACTCATGATCTTGTCTTGTTGTCATCATTAATATCATGTTAGGATGCTATGATCCCATAACTCAGCTGTGGGACATATGTACTTTAGCAAGGTGTTTCATGAAGTCACCTTTCCTGATTTTTCTTTGTATTCTAAATTTGATCCTACTGTCACTGTAGTCACTGTCCCTTTCCTCTTCTCCTGCTGCTCCTTACTCACATTTCTCATTTCAGTTTTAGATGTAATCTGTTTTTAAACTCTGCTTCACTGAAACAATTGCCTCTTGTGAGGAAAATCAATATGGTACTAGTGGAATTTTGAAGACACACATCAGGAATTCTCTTTTGTATCTTGTCTTCCTCATGGATAAATAGATCTTGGACAAGTTTTCAAAAGGGGTGAACTGACTTAGACATTCAAGGCAGAATTTTAAAAATGACATATGCTTTTTTGAACCCCAGTCAAACTGAAGATAGGATAAATTTCTGTGCATAGACCAATGCATGAAAGTGACCTGATCTCCTAAGGAACATGTTCAGATCAGCCACCTATCTGACAACAGAGTGGCAAAGGACTACAGGCATTAGATTTAATTAGTTCAGGTACCAATAAAAGTACAGTCATAGGCTCATTTGAATTGCTCCTTGGCTTCTGAAACTGAACATTGGATGCTTTTATAAATGTCACCTGAAGTGAAATACTCTACATTTCGCATTTGGAATTGATACTTCCACATGGAAAATCTCTTGTAGCAGTTCTTCCTGAAGTGAAGGGCTGATTTGAACACACATATGGCATCTCTCCAAGATATGGAGTAGTGTTGGTTTTCATATGATTCATTTGAACAACAGCTTCCTGCCTTGTGACTGTAAATAATACACTTATGTGGGAATGACAAGTCATGACAAAGCTAGTGACAGGTTGAATCAAAGGAGGAAAAGGTCATCTTTACAGCATTAAGATTCAGGTGCAATTATTGCAATTGCCTCAGTACAAAGGGATCTCTGACTACCATATTTATCCTTTTTCATGGGATGCACAGGATCTCAATTTACCACCATAGCAACAGAGGGATTACAAAGCCTTCATTCAGGAGAGTTATGGAAAGCATTCCCATTCTCATCTTCCATCCCTCTGAAGCCATTTATTTGAAGTTCACACAAGGAGTTCAGTAACAGATGAAACACAATCTAGTAGGTTGAACACTGGCCTGGGTCCTATTGACACCTGACTCAGGAACTGTTCCGAATTCTGCCATTAACTGCTGTGTCATGTTAAATGGTTTTTTTTCTCCACTCCTTAAATTCCTCATCTGTATGACACAGATAACACCCTCAGGCATGTGACCTGCTACACCACTTAGACATACACAAGTCTATGGGACCAGAGGGGTTACACCCAAGAGTGCTCAGCAAGACCCTTTCCATCATTTATCAGCAGTCCTGGCTAACCAAAGAGGTCCCAGTTGACTGGGGGTTAGCAAATATGACACCCATCTACAAGGGCTGAAAGAAGGATCTGGGGAACTACAGATCTGTCAGTCTGACAGTGCCAGGGAAGATCGTGGAGCAGATCATCTTGAGTGCCATTACGCACTATATACAGGACAACCACATGATCAGGCCCAGTAAACATGGGTTTATGAAAGGCAGGTCCTGCTTGACAAACCTGATCTCCTTCTACGACAAGATGACCCACCTAGTGGATGAGGGAAGGGCTGTGGATTTTGTCTACCTAGACTTCAGTAAAGCCTTCAGCACTGTTTCCCACAGCATCCTTCTGGAGAAACTGTCTGCTCATGGCTTGGATGAGCATACCCTCTGCTTGGTAACACAATGTCTGGACAGTTGGGCCCAAAGAGTGAATGGAGTTAAATGCAGCTGGTGGCCGATCACAAGTGGCATTCCTCAGGGCTCAGTATTGGGCCACTTCTGTTTCATATCGTTACCAGTGATCTGGATGAGGGGATTGAGCACCCTTGGTAAATTTGCAGATGACACCAAGCTGGCTGGGAGTGTTGATCTGCTTGAGGGTAAGGAGGCTCTACAGAGGGGTCTGGCTGAGACTAATAGTATGGGGTTCAACAAGCCCAAGTGCGAGATCCTGCACTTCGGCCACAACAACTCCCCGCAATGCTACAGGCTTGGGGAAGAGGGGCTGAAAGATGCCTGGAAGAAAGGGACCTGGGGGTACTGATCAACAGTCATATGAACATGAGCCATCAGTTTGCCCAGGTAGCCAAGAAGGCCAACAGCATCCTGGTCTGTATCAGCAATAGTGTGTCCAGCAGGAGTAGAGGAGTGATTGTCCCCCTGTATTCAGCACTGGTGAGGCCACATCTCAGGTACTGTATTCAGTTTTGGGCCACTCAATACAAGAAGGACGTTGAGGTGCTGGTGTGTGTCGAGAGAAAGGCAACTATGCTGGTCTTATGAGGAGCAGCTGAGGGAATTGGAGTTGTTGAGCCTGGAGAAAAGAAGGCTGAGGGGAGACCTCATCGCTCTCTACAACTACCTCAGAGAAGGTTGTAGAGAGGTGGAGGCTGGTCTCTTCTCACAAGCAACATGCAATACAACAAGAGGAAATGGCCTCAAGTTGCACCAGGGAAGGTTTATGTTGGATATTGGAAAGAATTTTTTCACTGAAAGGGTTGTGAAACATTGAAACAGGCTGCCCAGGGAAGTGTTTGAATCACCACCCCTGGCTGTGTTTAAAAGTCCTGTAGACAAGGTGCTTAGGGAAACGGTTTAGCAGTAGACATGTAAGATTAGGACATGTATGCCAAAAACAAATGCTGAAAAGGAACTTATTGGGACTTTTTTTCATCTTACTCAATGAAAGACAGGAGGTATCAAACATTATCTGAATAAGAATCTTTAATAATTTAAAATACTGATAGCTCTTTCATTAAATCATTTAGGCAGAAACTACTGGCAGTTCAGAGGCTATGGCAAAAGCCTAGAAATGATAGTGGTATTTCATAGCACCATACTATTTCTCAGGAATACTGACTGGCTTTTACTAGGATATTACATGTTACCTCTCATATGCAGTACAGAGTGAACTCATTCAACAGTCCTAATTAAACGAGTTCATGATATATGGTATTTAAGTAATGCAATCTAAGTTCCTGATTAATCATCCATTAGCAGTAAGTCATCATTATGCAATCTGTTTCTGAGGATACCAAAACAGTATTAATCAGTTATTATGCACTCCTTCCTCGGTATTTTATGAGTCTGTTCCAGTGTTTTATGACACTGACTTAGTTGTGCATCACAGTTTACATACTCACATTACAGCTGCAATGTTAAACCTTAATTCTTAATTACCATTAAAGTATTAGGAGAACAGCCTGGAAAAACTTTAATTTCCCTGTGAAATCCTTAGATCTGGGAAGTTCTAAGAACTTTATTTCTCCTCCCTTAATCATCAGACCCTAAACAAAAGATATTGATTTTCATCTAAACCTTCTTCAGCTACTGCAAAATCCTCACTAAGTGCTCCAGTGTGGCCCTTAACCAACAAAGTTTCCAATAAAAGTTTCCTATGAAAGTTTGGGCTGGGTGAAGGCTAAGCAAAGATCTCAGGGCTTGTCGCAGAGGATTATGAACCTCCTATGTAACACACAACATGCTTTGTTGTGTATGGCTTTATATTATTAAACCTGAATAATTCAACCATCTGTGTTAAAGAATTAATTTGGGGGAATTAGCATTGCAGAGATGTTTTTTAACAAAATTTTCAAGTCTGTGTTTAACTTGCATCACATAAAATTACTCATCTGATTTTATATTCATGTATTTGTATTTTACGGTCCCCTTCTCACACAATCCAAATAATAAAATTGTCCATAGTCTCATACTCCTTTTTCTGATATCAGATAAAAAGCCATATTGCTGAACTTCCCCCCTCAGTTTCTACAGGTTCCAATATATGCTTTTTCTTTCACAAGAGCACTTAAAATTACTTCAGCTAAGGACTTTAATTACTACATGAACACCTATTACTTAATGAATCTTTGAAGCAACTTTGGGAGACAGAAGTGAATTATGGATAAATGAAGACACAGAGGATTTTTGATTTGCTAAATTTCGATAAAAATTATTGAGGAGAATGAAGAACAGCATTATCTGCATCTAGACTCCTAGTTGTCTTTGCAACTCACCCAAACAGTTTTTCTCTGTTTCTAATATGAATAGTCTTTCCCTGTTCCTTCCATTTTATGATTTACTATTGTTGTCCATATGGTATTAAAATCTTTTTCGTGTAAAGTATGAAACTTTGCCTGAAAAGCCTCTCGAAGGCATCAGTTCCCAATTTTATGCAAGCATATTCCTGCTGGGCCTCCTGAAACCCATCCCAGTGATAACCTCTTTTATGACAAATTCATTACAAAATACTAAGACATGCCATGCCTCATTCTCCAGCAAAGAGCCCTTCCCAGCACTTCAGCAACGTAAAACTCTTTGAAGGGGTTTACAAACATCATTTATATCCTGCACTTGCAGTGCTAAAGCCTAGTTAGTAGGGCAAATGAGAGTAAGGCTGATCAGGTATGGAATAAACACACTTTTAATTGGATTCTGGCAAGCTAACTGCTCAAAAACGTTCAAGGGTAACACTTTGAGTGACCATGGTGCAAACAGCAAGCTTTCTAAAATAATTCTGTGAGGTCTGGATTTAATTTCTTTAGTTAGCTTATTCCTCATGCTATTCAGCAACACTTTGGCAGTACAATCAATGGCTTTTACACCTTTCAGTCTTTGTTGATGCTAGCTGGAATTCCTGCTTTCCTACCATAATCACAGAAAAAAAAAAACCAAAAAAAACCCAGAAGAGTTGAGCTACTTCTTTGTGAATCTATTTTTCTGGTTCCTCTGAAAGATGTCCAGGAAGATGCAGGCATTCAAACTGCCAATGGGCTGGATGAAGGAGTAATAAATAGACGCTTGGTCCTTGTGCATGGAGAGCCTGGTGGGATTCAACAGCATCATCACAGACCCCAGAGATGCAGGGAAAATCCTTAGGGAATTGATCTAAAGAGACTTCTATGTTTCATTTGTTTCTCTTCTGGGCTCCCACCTAGGAATAAATAACAGAAAAGCATGAGATTTAGACCATTATTCTTTCAAAATGTTCTTGCATTCACTAGTTAGCTTCTGCTCACCTGATGCTGTATGTGTGATTTGCACAAACCAAACATCTGATGCAGAGAAAAGTTAAATTTTCCAGTTGTGCTGTCTGAGATTGTAACAAGAATGGTTCATCAAATCTCATTTTAATTCACAATAATACTGTGCGATAAGAATCCTAAAATCTTATCTTTCTAAAGGCTGTTGCACATTGATTCTTTCAGATTTATCTTTGTGATTTTGAAGTGTTGCTGTCACCAACTGTCCACCCCACCTAAGCCTAAGTATTAGCAAAAATCATAGAATTAGAGAATTGGTTGGGTTGGAAGGGACCTTTAAAGATCATCTAGCCCAACCTTCCAGCAATGAGCAAGGGCATCTTCAACTAGATCACATTGCTCAAATCCTCATCCAACATGACCTTGAATGTATCCAGGGATGGGGCTACCACCTGTCTGGGCAACCTGTGCAAGTCTTTCACCACCCTCACAGTAAAAACATTCTTCCCTGTATCTAGCCTAAATTTACAGAATCACAGAACCTGCCAAAGCAGGATCACCTAGAGCAGGTTGCACAGGAACACATCCAGGCAGGTTCTGAATATCTCCAGAGAAGGAGACTCCACAACCTATTTGCGCAGCCTGTTCTGGGACTCCATCACAAAAGAGAAGTTTTCCCTCATGTTCTGATGGAACTTCCTGTATTCTAGCTTGTGCACATTCCCCCTTGCCCTATCACTGGGCACCACTGAAAACAGACTGGCCCCATTCTCTTGACAATCACCCTTTACATATTTATAAGCATGATAAGATCCCCTCTCAGCATTCTCTTCTCCAGGCTGAACAGCCTCAGGTCTCTCAGACTTTCCTCATAAGAGAGATGATCCAGTCCCCTAATCTTCTTTGTAATCCTCCAATGGATTCCTTCAAGTAGTCCCTTGTCTCTCTTGAACTGAGGATCCCAGAACTGGACACAAGACCCCAGATGTGACCTCACTAGGGCAGAGTAGAGGGGGAAGAGAACCCGCTGGTCTGCTGGTCACTCTCCTCTTAATGCACACCAGGATACCACTGGCTTTCTTGGCCACAAGAGCACACTGGTGGCTCAAGGTTAACTTGTTATGTGTCCACCAGGATTCCCAGATCCTTCTCTTCAGAGCTGCTTTCCAGTAGGTCAACCCCTAACATGTACAAGTGCATTAGGTTATTCCTGCCCAGATGCAGGACTCTACACTTGTCCTTCTTAAATTTCATGAAGTTTCCCACCACCCAACTCTCCAGTCTGTCCAGGTCTCACTGAATTGCAGCACAGCCTTCTGGTGTATCAGCCACTCTTCCCACTTTTGTATCATCAGCAAACTTGCTGAGGGTACACTCCATCTCTTCACCCAGGTCACTGATGACTATGTTGAACAAGACTGGACCCAGTATTGACCCTTGGGAAACACCACTAGCTACAGGCCTCCAAGTAGACTCCAAGCTGCTGATCACAACCCTCTAAGCTCTCTCTTTCAGCCAGTTCTCAATCCACCTCACTGTCCACTCATCTCTCCCATACTTCCTAAGCTTACCTATGAGGATGTTATGTGAGACAGTGTCAAAAACCTTAATGAAGTTGAGGAAGACAACATCCACTGCTCTCCCCTCATCTACTCAGCTAGTCACACCATCATAGAAGGTTATCAGATTGGTCAAGCATGATTTCCCCTTGGTGAATCCATGCTGACTACTCCTGATAACCTTCTTCTCCATAAGCTTAGAAATGGCCTCCAGAATGAGCTGTTCCATCATCTTTCCAGGGATCGAGGTGAGGCTGACTGGTCTGTAATTTCCTGGGACCACCTTCTTGTCCTTTTCCTCCAGTCCTTAGGCACTCCTCCTGTTCTCCATGACCTTTCAAGGATGATAGAGAGTGGCTTAGAAATAAAATCATCCAGTTCCCTCAGCACTTGTGGGTGCATCCCATCAGGGTCCATGGATCTGTTGTGGGTGCCCAGTTTGTCTAAATGATCTCTAACCTGATCTTCCTCAACCAAGGGACAGTCTTCCTTTCTCCAGACTTTATCTCTTACCTCCAGGGACTGGGATTCCTGAGGGCTAGCCTGAGCAGTAAAGACTGAAGCAAAGAAGGCATTCAGTAACTCCCACTCATTCAGCAGCAGACCCACATTTTCCCTCATCTTCCTTTTTGCTATTGCTGTACTTGAAGAATATATTCTTGCTTTGACATCTCTTGCCAGATTTAATGCCAAGTGGGCCTTAACCTTCCTTGTTGCATCCCTACATACTCTGACAGCATTCCCTGGCTGGATATCCACTATCCAGTGTAAAACTTAAAAGGGGAATCCCACTTCCAGGCAGGCTTATTTGCTATCTAATGGAAACACCTTAATGCTTCCTTATCATTTCCCCCAGTCTCTGGCAGAATGGGTTGCACATGGTCTTTACAGTAGCAAGAACAGGGAACTCCCTTACTTGTCTGATGCAGCAGCTCAGCCCCAGTTTTTTTAGCATACAGACTTGTGGATGATGTACCAACACAACAGCATGAACTCCATCACTGAGTGATAAGAATATATCTGTTTCCATTGATTTTATGCAACAATTCAGCTTTCTGATTACAATATTTTACAAAAGTCTGGTTAAACTAACCATTCTTTATCTTTGCTCATTTTCCCAATTTGATGAACCATTAGAATGCCTTAGAATAATTTTCATCAGATATCTTGAAACTATTTTGTGCTCTGTACTTTTTTTGAAGATCTGCTACTGGCCTGAAATGCTTATAGTTCTGTGATGTGCATGAATGTTTCTGGCATTAAAATCTTTTATTGAAGAAAGAAAGGAAATGAAGAAATTTCATCTTCATCATTTCTTACTATTTTTTTTTATTTTACACAAGCACACCACCTTTCAAAATTAGGTGAGATTTACAGATCATTATATAACTTTAGAGAAGCAAGATATGCAATTCATAAACACTTGGTTTTGGCTTGTGTATAGTTCAGCATTTTGGGGGAGAAAAGATTTCTGGTAAAGTTATAGTAAAATTCTTATGTATGCAGAAATTCCTTTGAAAAAGAATAATGAAATTTGGAAAACCTTTGTTGTTGTTGTTTTTTAAATATCATAATTACATAAAAAAATAATGTGAAAAAATCATCCAACTCCATCTAAGCTTTATTCTATAACCACTTTTAAGAAAGGAGTACAAGGAAATATTTCTAAGCATGTCAAGTATTTATGAGTTCCAGATTATCTTCAGTCTATAACCAAGAATGGAGAAAGAGCAAACTGCTGTGATTTACCCGTGATTAATCAGGAAAGTCTCTGGCAGATCTATCCTTCCTCTTTCTGGTTGTAGTGGTGCCTTGAAAGAGTAGCAGGCTCCACTTACGTTTCAGTTAATCATGTGGTATTTTTGAAAATTTAAACACAATATTTCATTTTTATACAAACATTCCCAAAATCAGATGTTTCACAAGCTGACAGAGGCTTCATTATCCTTGAGTTTGTTTTTCTAGTACTTCATGAAGTGCTTTTTCATCTGACAATTTAAAATGCATCCCATGGATAGAAATGTGCGGGCCATAATACACGTAAAGTGAACAGAGCCTTTCAACAATGTTTTTGCCTGTAAAGGAAAAGAACAGCAACTGAGAAATATAAATCAAACTGTTGATCATGGAAATACTCCAGTGAAAGGTAAAAATAACAAGAATAAAGAAATGTATGAGGCTGCTTCTATGCATCACCAGGCTCTGCTTGAAAACCAGACAATAAACAACCTTTTCATAGAATAAGATGGAAGACTGTTGCTTTGTCCATTTTATGAGACAAATTAACTGTTCATGTACTCCTACCCCAATCATGAAGCTGTGGAGCGTGACAAAATAAAGAAAATTTATAATACAAAAAATAAATGGAAGGCATTAGTAAAAACTCAGTATAAAGTAGTTGTTGTTTACTGCTTGATTAGGTTAATTTCCTAGAGCCACACCTTAGGAAAAAAAAAACAATTGGTAAAGTGCACTCAAAGTTTTATCTGCATAAACTTCTGTAATTACACTTCCTACAGAGAAGGAAACACAGATGATTGCGTGCTATGCAAAAAGGAGAAAAATTATGCAGAATCCCATTTGGGCTACTTGTGTGGCCCAGAGTGAGTCTCATATTCTCTGGGGATTTCAGGCATTCCATCTGCAAACCCAGAGATACTAATAGTCATCTATCCTGAAAATATCATAGTACTCAAATTCTGGATTATTTTCCTAGGCTTGGATTTTACAAACACAATATGACATAATGTTTAGGAAGGATTAAAGACAAAAGTCTTTATCCTCAGTAGTGGTATGCGCACTGTAAAATATACAAGTGACTTATAATGTACAGTTGTATGAATAATGCCTCTTTGGTTCAGTGCCCAAAGAGAAAAAAAAAAACAAAAACAAAAATGAAACAAAAAATAATAATTAAAAAAAACTACACACACGAAAAACAAACAAACAAAAAACCCCACAAAAACAGCTGAAACAAAGTTGATATGAAACAGGAATATTTTAGCTATTTTTAAAAAACTCTAGAAAACCATTTCAGATTAACCCAAAATCAATCTTTCTCCTTTCCTTTCCTTTCCTTTCCTTTCCTTTCCTTTCCTTTCCTTTCCTTTCCTTTCCTTTCCTTTCCTTTC
>WTSP01011231.1:2659-45046 GCA_025331215.1 Actenoides lindsayi
CCGCCCCCTGAGCTGAGTACGTGAGTGCGTTATTCGTGCGGCTATCCCACCATACCCTTACTTCGCCCCTCCCCCTCCCCCCCCCCCCCCCCCCCCCCCGGGGACAGCAAACAATCAGCAGCTGCATTTTGGGGTGATTATAACACACCTTGGGGGTGTTCAGAAGGCAAAGAACTAAAGAGCAAAGGACTTAACGACCTAGAAAATGCAGCGATTCCCTGACACGGCACTGCCCGTGGGGCGGTTTGACCTGGAATCGATGCGGCAGCCAGGGCTGGGACACGACAGCCAAGCCAGCCCCTGAGCTGGGGGGTGACATTAGCGTGTGGTTTTGGGAGCATCTTGGAGAGCTGCAGTGACCTGGGCACCCAGGGAGATAGGAGAAGGGGCAGGCTCAACCCTCTGCTTGCTGCCAGTTGCACGGATGGGGGGGATGGGTCAGCCCACTGCTGTCCCCGCATCCACCTCTCCCCATCACTGCATTCCCCAGTGATGGATGAGGGGAAAAAGAGAACCCGCTGCTGCTCAGCTCAGCACAGCTAAATGGGGATCTAGGGCCAAGATGCCCAGGGAGAGGCTGGCTGAAACTTGGGCAGCGGGGAAACTCACCCCAGCACGCTCCTCCAAAGCTGTCCTGCCGGGGCATGAAGCAATGGTGATGCTAATCACAGCAAGAACCAGGACAGATCCTGCTCCCAGCTCCAGTTTTCACCCCCTGACAGCCCTCCCAAAGCACATTCCTCAGATAGTCGGGATTTGCCATCTCCAGCAGCCACAGATCCTCTTCAAACACATCTCGTAGGGAGCCTTATCGGTTTGTAACTTGTAGGAATCACAGCACTTGAAAGAAGGGAGGGGGGAAATTAAGAAGTGGTGGTTAAAATGTTGATTCTGTGTACACCGTGCTTTTTGACACTGATTTTCTTACATCTTGCCATCACCAGGAGCTTCCTTTGAACATCGGTGTCCTGTTTTGTAAACGTTTCTAATTGGCAGCTCGCTTTCTTCTGCACCTCAACGAATTCCCCCGGCTTGTGCCTGCCTTTGCACTTGTAAGTTCACAGACATCTGCTACACACAGCGACTGTGCCCTCCAAAAAGACTTAAATACATAAATAAATAGTCTGGGGCACCCCTTCTGATAAGAGTCTGCTGGAGCACACAGGGCTAGCCTCCTTTCTTTTATTTTTTATCTTTCTTTTTAATTAGAGGTTTGGGGTTTTCTTTTCATGCCATGTCAACTAATCTACATCCCCTTGTCTCCCCTTCCCACTTTCCATTATTTAGCACTCAGCAAATGAATAATTTATACTTTGCATGAAGTAGAGAAGCATCCCCCCACGGCGGGCTGCAGTTGCAGCAGGGCTCTGTCTCACCAAGGAGGGATGGAGGAGGTGGTTGTGGCGTAGCTGGGCTCAGAGCACCATCTGCTGCCCGCCAGTGCACAGACCCCAGCCCTTTCCTAGCATCTTATTAATGAAATAACAGCAATTACAGAGCACAGGTTCCTGTGAAAGTCAGTGGAAGCAGGAAGGGGATGCGGGGCTGGTCCCCTCTGATGTGTGAAGGGACAGGACAGTCAGGATCAGCTGCCTCCATGACCCTCCTCTCTTTTTTTTTACTCCTCCCCACCTGAAATCATTCTTTCCTTCCCCCTCAACCAGAGGGCACGGAGGCCCCAGTGCTGACCTCTTTACTCCCTCCCACCCGACTCCACACTGAGCCTGGGTTTCTGCCATTAAACTCCTGCCGAGTGTTGAAATACTTTGTCAACACTTAGGTTTATTTTTTTTTCCTCAGCCTCTCACACTTCCTCCCCCCACACCCTTTCCAAATCCAGCCACAAAATACTCTACAACAGAAGTGTTCAGTGGATACAGGAGAAAAAAACCCAGTAGCTTTCCTTGCGCAGGATGAAGCATCCAAGAGGCTCCTCTGCTGCACAACCACAGAATGATTCTCTCTTTCACCTCTAAGCAGCCTGGGGTGATAACTTGCACTCCCTGATTCTGCAAAGTCAGCTTAGGCAGGACCAGAGGTACAGGAGATCTGCTGGATCCCAGGGGTAACCCCACAACAGGGAGCAGGGACCTACCCTGAGGAGGAGACTTTCATGCATACGAAGTGTTTTTATTTATAGGTGTGTGTGTGTGCATGCATGGATTTCTATATATATATGAAATACATGCACACTTAAGTGTATATGTATGTACACATCAATAAATAAAGCATCCTGGGAGCAGGGACAGGCACAAGCCCAGCTGCGGGCAGGGACTCGGTGCTGCCCATGCCATAAGGATCCCAGGGACATGCAGCACCTCCTGACCTTCCTCCACATTGGAAAAGCAGCTTCCTAACCTCACTAAAGATTCCATCCTAGCCCAGAACATCCCTGGGAGATCAGTTCACATCTCAGGGATGTGATGCTGGCAGTGGGTGGGAGGCTGAGCCCTCTCCTTGCCTCCTCCATGGCAGCTGCCAACCCAGGCTGGGCTCACCCATCACACCCAACCCTTCCCAACACCCAAGGCTCCCTCTGCCTTCTTCTGTTGCCAAGGAGATGGGGGATGCTTGCACAAGCCTGTGTTGTGGTGTGTAGGTACCTGGGTTAGCTATTTTTCTAAATTTATGGGTAGACTTGGGCACATTCCCATGGGTGAAGTAGCTCAGAACTTCCAGCTCACCCACCCCCACGTGCTGCCTTACACCTCGGCTGCCCAGTCTGCAGTTGGGGGTGCAAAGCTGGGGAGAGGGGAAAGTCTCTTCTTCCCTCCTCCCCAGCCCCCAGCTGCTGCTCTCACCTCTACCCAGGCAAGCTCTCGGGTATTCTTCAGTCAGGGCACTGAAGAGTTTTTGGGTCCAAGCTGCAGCAGAGCTGGCCTTACAGGGACAGGAGGGACAGACCTCTGCTGGGGCCTTGGGAGGAGAGCAGCTGGATGGGCATGGTGCTCACCTCCACCACCACTCTCGGTTTTGCCAACACAAGTGGTTTTAGGCCTGTGCTCTAAACAGGGACTCTGAAATATCTGCAGTGAGAATAAGCCCACACACACAAAATAGACTCCTGCCCTTCAAGAACAAAAAGGAAAAAGAAAAGCTTCTATATGAAGAGAAAACCCCACGACATCAAATCACACACCTCTGCTGTGCACCAGTATGAAAACAGCCAGAACATCTGATTTTTTTTTTTACAGGTGCTTGAACTGCTCTTATTCCCTAAATACAAATGATAATCCCACCAACTCCATCTCCAGCTGAAGGGCCTCACCTAGAACTTACCCAGATTTTTCCCTTGTCCCTCTCAGAGTGGAGTAGAGGCTGGGTGCTAAACAGCGAGACGCCAGAGATGCCATTAGAATGATCATTTTCTCTTAAAAAGGCTGTAGCTAAACATCACAGCGTTGGTCTCCTGGGAAATTAAGAGGTATTGTTCTTCAAAGCCCAATCTGCAATAATTGGGCAACGCTCCAACGCGATCACTTGAAATGAGAGCGCCAAATGCATCACAGTAAACTAGAAAGTACTTGCAGCTTGCTTTTTTTTTTTTTCCTTCTTGGTAACTTGGTTTTGTTATCGGATCGAAAAGTAATGCAAGTGCTCAAGTAAAATCATACAGTATTTTTAGAGTGCAGTAAAAGGGAGATTTGTTATGCATGTATTCAGAAGCGTGGTACCTATCACAGCCCGAGTGCTGCTCGTGCTGTTTGTACAAGGCCTCTATTGACTTCAGAGCAGGGGGACTCCCAGGAGGAAACCGAGCAGGGTGCAACCCAGCTCCTTACAGAAAATAACAGTAAATAAGGCGAGCAGGAAAACAAAAGGGAAATACAGTGTGTTTCGTGAGAAAAGCTATTCCTGAAAGTAGCAGAACAAAAATAAAAGCAGGTAGTGGCTACAAAGCCTCCCCCCCCAGCATGCCCAGCGCTCCCACATCTGCAGCAGCACGGAGCAGGTTTTCCTCAGGAGGCACAGAAATACAAGGACTGAAATCCTAAAAGCAGCTTTTAAAGAACTTACTCCCTTTCTCAAAGATAACAACACCCAAAATAAAGGAATCCAGGCTCGTCCTTCTGGTGCAAACCATGCTCAGGATGGTGATGGGAGGGCCGAGGGACCAGGTTTTGGTCATAGCAGGTTTGCCGGGGGAGGACGGATCTGTGCTATTAAAACACATTTTGTTGTACAGTCCCAACTGGCAGCCCGTGGGACATTCTAACTGGGAGGACTGGGACACAGAGGTGGCACAAGCTAGGCAAACAAAAGGCAGGTCAGCGAGGCAGAGCAGGCGTTCCTGCGCTGCCCTCCCCGTTCATCCCTTCAGCAAGCAAAGAGCTCCCAGATTCGTCAGCCTGGTAACTTTTACAAACAGGGAAACGTCACTTGGTAAAAGTTCTCCCCAGTCAGAAGCCTTACACCCAGTGCTGCTTGCACGACAGCTCCCAAAATATAAAGGTTGGGGCCAACCCGCAGTACTTGCATCTTTTCCTCTCCACGCTTCACACCACATTTCAATGCAGAAGGTTGGCCTCCGCTTGCCTAAAGCCCTGATGGGGAAAAATCCTTGGCACAAACACCACAAGCCTTTAAAGAAGGGACTCCTCCCCGCTGGAGCTTGCAAGTGTAAGGGTTTGCACACTTACCTGGACACAGGGAGATGTTACTGCTGAAACCAGCATTACGCTGGTGTACCCAGCCAACCTGCCGTCCTACCTGACTTACCACCAAAAGTTAACTCTTCTCTGCAGGTGAACAAGTAACTGTAAACATAAGAAAATGGTTAAAATTATCCTTGCACCAGATTTCTCATCCTTAATTTAGACAAACTCCTTGGATCAGGTGAAAATCTCCAATAAAATCTTAATTACTGTGAACTTGATGGTATCTATTTAATTATAAACCTGTGAAATATTAAAACCAGGCTGAACTCAGAATGCTTTATTATAGCCCATTTGTCCTGTTGAAGTTTTTTGCTATAGAAAGAATATCAATAATCCAGAAACATTACAGCTATGCATTATCTAATCAAAGGTGTTAAATATGGAGACATCATAAAACAGGGCAAGGAGCCCATCTCTAGGTCCCACACACAAATACTGGTAAACTTAAGAGGCAAGAGAGAAGTAGCCTGTCCCTGAAATGGGGCTGGAAGTGTGAGGAAAAAAGTACAATAAACCATCAGGGACTTGCACATGAAGAGAGCCTCCCAGCTGGGGAATCTTCAACATGTCTTCTTTTGAGGTGCTCCAAAGAAGTTGCATCACTCTGGATGAAGAGGATGAAGGGACAGTGAATTTCCTTGCACGTCGACCCGCACTCTTTGGTGGAGCTGTGGAAGCTCAGGGGTCAGAAGAGTCACAGGTTCTCCTTTTACAGGTTATAAAGGCCCAAAAGAAGTGCTGCTGTACACATGCATTGCTCTGCCAACACCACCCCTCCTCAGCTGGGACTGCTCTGGAATGTAAAGCTTCTGAGCAGCTTCAAAAAATAATGACCATTTCCATCATAAAAACAAACCCTAAATGCATCAACTGCACTGCCCACCTCTCAGAAGTACACCAAGGGCTACACAAGGCACTGCTCACACCAGTACTAACAAAGTGCCAATATCCCAGTCCAAAATCACATGAATTTGAAATACTGGAGGGAGGTGGACGCTGCCAGCTTTTTACACTGAAAGAACAGAAGCTTTCAAAAGCTGAGAAAAAACTATATGATGGGCTGACTGTGTAATTAACATTGTGTTACTGCAAACAACACCAACAGCTATGGTGTGACACATCATCTTTCTCTTCTCCCAACTCCCTTGGCCTCTCCAGCACGTTCCTAAGGTACTGCCTCTACTGGAGGGGGAATGCAAAGTCCAGCACACCGTGGGATAACTTTGTTTTTCAAGCACATCTTTGAAGCAACACCTGAAGGTCAGCTTCATCCCAGCTTACCTGCCACAGTGTTGCAGACGCTGTGCTCGGTCACCGGTGCTTACCATTTAGGACCAACACTTGTCGTAATTAAAGGAAGGCTATGACAATGCTTTGGCCAAAAGTCACAAGCTGTTTCTTTCCACTTAATAACATTACACAATTTGAAAGACAGTTTGCAGTTCACAAACAATTAAAATCTTCCATTAAGTCTCATAGATGGTGGCAGGTGAGTACATCACTTTAGAAGCTACTCCAATTTTTCAGAGACAATCAGTCTCCTGCTATGGACCAAGCCAGTGCCATAGTGGTATGTAGACAGGATTGTCTGTGTGCAAGAAATAATTATCAAATTAATGTGATTTTTCTAGATTAGGCCTTCACAATTTTGAATTATTCTTTTTTTAATTGCCCACGAGAGGAGAAATTAAAAAACCAACAAAAGAAAAGCTAAATGTTCAGTACAGAGCATCAGAAATAAACCTCAGATTTTCACGTTAATAATCTAAAGTGTGTCCCTGGTTGTTCTTTTATAGTTGTGCTCCAAAATCTGTGTTTTATGTCACACCTTCTGAAAAACCATCGCAGTTAATTGTGTTGGAGGGAGCAGGCTGCCCTCAGCCAGAGGGTGTTTTATTAAACCTTCACTAGACAAAACCAAACTCCTTTTAAGATCTCTTCAGACACTTTCCCCGATTAAAAAAACCCCACCCAAACAAAACAAACCCCACTACCCATAGATCTTAGTCCAAGACCTCTAAGACAACAATGAAATTTCAAGATTCATCAAGTTACATATTTCCAAAACACTGACAAAACAGAACAATATAAAAAAAACCCCAAAGTGCATCTTTAGGAAACATCATCCCCTCAGGTAGACTAATCTTTTACTGTACCAAGAAAAATAAATCCAAGAGAAGAAAAGATATATAGAGAAAAATACATTAGCAAATACAGATAAATTTGTTTTTAATAAAGGAGTTAATTTTCTTTCAATCCTATATAAAACAATAGCAATTAAAAACTTCATTTTTGAAAGTAAAATATTTACATATGAACAAGTAACTGTGCAAAATTTACATGAAAAAAAAAAATGGAAAGACAGGATTTCCTAAAAGACAAAATAAAAGGGGTGTAACAGTTGTCAGGTGTTGATAAAAATACTGATCAGCATTCAGTTTACACGCAAGAGAGTTAAATTCTACCATGAGAGTTCACACAAAGAAAGCCAAAGTATTTACAGTCATAAAAGTACTATCAATAGACAATTTAATACAATAACCTCTGAAAATATAAAGAACCAATTAGTATATTTGTAATAAAAAAATAGGTACAAAGAAGGGACTTTGCTCTGGACATCTTTAAAGTAGGCCCACAGCTTGCATACAGTCTTTTAGCAAAATAATTATAGTTTACATAGCCATTTTTATGTTATGTGCCAAAAATTATGTACAATTACTGACAAAATACACCAACCATTTTTCAACACTTGATTCACACTGAGAAACAGTCTTTTGATGATTCCTCTCAACTTTGACTTTATTTAATCTAAGCTTTCACTTTAGCTAAAAAACACAGTGCAAGTAAAATATATTTATGCTGAAAAGGTTTCTCTTTTTTTCCTTTTTTTCCTTTTTTAACTTTACAGCTTTACAAACTATAGCAAATAAAATGCATTTTTTACAGATGCTGCTAAAACATTCAGAAGTAACCCTCCTTTATGGGATTCCAGGGCCTCTAATAAGCAATAATGTGATTAAAATTGAGGTTATGTTTAAAATTAACTGTATATCCCACTAGATTTTGAACATTTTGGGGAAAAGATAAATATTCTTAAAAAAAAAAAATCAGTTTGCTTTGCTAACTGACTGTTTCGAAAAATAAAATAAAATAAAAGCTAAATGAAATGAGGTCATCTGCTGTAGACATATGCCTATATAATTGATTTAGTTGAGTAAAACTGAACTAAAATGCACAATTAATGTCGAAACTGCTACAGGGCTGACAAAGGGTAGCTAGTTATTTGCTAAACGATTCCATCAGTCTTTATATATGGCTTGTTTGGCAAGAAGGCCACTCAATCAAGAGATGAGTTAAAATTTAATTGTCCTTTTATAGTATCCACAGGCCTTGTAAGTATCCTCACTGTTACAGAAATGTATTTCTCTTATACCGAAGAGTTTATTTATAAACAGGAATATAAAACTGTTCCATGGAAAGAGGTGGTTGTTTGTTGTTTTGTTTTTTTTTTTAAACAATATCCCATTTGCTTGTTACAAAAAGGCGTAATTTGCAAATATATAAAAAAATGTCCTCAGGCGTCTCTCCGTCAAAAATACCTTGATCTTTTCCATTTTACTTAAGGAATGCTTTGTATAGCAATAGTGAATGGCTTGTCTCTCGCTCATTTTCTAAACAAAATATGAGGTCCCTGAGGTTCACCCGCGTTATCCTTTGTCGCTTGAACTGACTGGTTGTTCCTACTCCAGAGCTGCCCGGGACTGCTGAACTTGAACCAGATCCCTGGAAATGAGAAGGGAAGAGAAATCAGAACGTGGCAGTGCCCCCAGGTATTCCCCAGCTTGGCAGAGAAAAGCAATCGAGGCGAGAACTAGGGGACTGCACGTGGGAAGCTCTCGAGCAGCGTATGCTGCACGCTACCAGGTCAGAGAGTGCATCTTCATTCTGATTTATAAACAACAGTTGAACAATCCCAAATTTTCAGTGGCGTTGGATATAGATCAAAATAATTCCAAAGTATTGCTCTACCTTTAGGAAGAGATTAATGAAGGAATCCCAACAACAGAACAGAGAGAAGAGACAGTATTCTTCACAACATCGCTTCCAGAGCCCAAGGGCAGCCCTGGAGGTCTTGATGCACAGGGGAACAGTCCTGACCCCCTGGACTATGAGGATAATGTCCTAAGTTCCCCCTGAACATCATGACAGACTGCCATGAGCTCTCCTTTTGGTGAGAACAGCTGGAATCAAGCTTGGGGTTTATAAAGAAGTACCTATCCTAGACACAGTCAAATATTCTCTAATGATCTCTGAATTCTTCTCTACAATTCGGGGACACTTATCCCTCTGGTACCCACCGACTCGGGACAACAGCGACCAAACCAAAGCACTGTAAAGCTGCAGGCTCCCAGTTCCTCCTCGCCTGTGGCTGCAGTGAGGAACAGTCACCAGTAGATGGCACGCAGAGACCGAAAAGTCAGATTTCACCTCAATTATTCAAGCCGGGAATCTTTTTGGCAGTTGTCTGATGCCGACACCGTGCTCTTTGTGTATTTATGTAAATATCGAAGGTGTTCTGAGTGATTGGAAACGGGTTATATTTCGGTGGCTTATCTACGGATACTTTTTTTTCCCTCCAATTTCATTCATTTACTAGGATAATCTTTTCTTTTTAATGGAACTTTACTACTTGGTGACACAAGAAGGTCCAAATACACTCCACTAAGTGAATAAATAGATTTATCTGCCTGAGAGTTTGGAGAATTTGAAAAGACTGTTCTAAATAAGAACAGCCCAGACTTGAGGAAAGCCCAAATTGAGTAACATAAAAACCATGTGAATTAGCTGCTGAGGCTCACGCTGCCACAGACCTCTCTACATGTGAAAATTAGTCTTATGATCAGTGTGTGTTGTTAAGAAAACAATGTAAGCCCATCTCTGCTCAGTGCGGGTGTTCTTGCCTCACCACACTGCTAACAGGGAAGTGTCAACTTTCGTTTCTCAAGCAAACTGAACCAGCCACCAGTCATTGAAATCCTGTATTTAGAACTGTTTAAAAGCTAAGTTTTAAAAGGGGTATTTTAAGGCACTTTCACATTTTAGGTCCCTAACTTCCATCAATTTTAAGGAAATTAGAAGATTCAAGAGAGCATTCAACAGTAACTAAATTTTGTCAAATACATTGGTATGATTATGAACAAGACAATGGAAAGAATGGTTGGAAGGGGTTTTATTTTTTTATATATTCTTTAAGTAGAAGCCCAAGCCCGATTTTATTATGCGATACTTTAAATGCAAAGATAAAAATTTCAGGAGTCTTAAAGACACAGAACTATGCTACTCCTGTAGGCATGAAGTTAAAAAGCTTTGGGGTAACCTTCAATAAAATCACATGGATATAAAACTTTAAAACTGACAGTGACCTGTTTGGGTGAATTTTAAAGCAAACCAGTACAACTGCTACTTCGAGGTGATTTTACACACAATTAAGATTCTGCATTCCTAGCCATCAAAAGCTTCCATTTCCAAATCTGTGTCTAAGTAATGACAAACCTTATTTTCCACACTTCTTGTAATACGCCTTAACTACAAACTGCATACAAATGGTGACAAGTGGAGCTCAATTAAAAAATGTCAAGTGACACAGCAGCAAAAGCACAGCTGTGAGTTTATCAGATCAAAAGCAGCTGGTTCTTAATTAAACAGACAAAAAGATTAGATTTCCAGGGAACCTGTAGTTAATTGGTTAACCAGTAAGTGATTAATCTAGGATAACTAAATTAGTCAGATTTAGATGAAATACAAACAAGTGTTCGTAGTAGATGTAAAGTACATCCCATAACCTAAGTGACATTAACAGACTATTAACGTGGCACAGTTGAGCATGCATAAGTAAGCAATGCCAACATAAACACTGCATGAGATACTTCAGTGTATTCCTCAGAGATTACTTCATTTATATACACATCTATCATTGTAAAAAAGTCCCACATTCTGCAATTTTTATCATTTTAAGCCACATTTATAAACCTTTAATAGAGACTTGTTAACTTATATAAAAATCAGTCTTCTGATAGGTAACAGGCATTTTAGTAAGTTTACAGACTCAAAATTACTTTAAAAGATGCTCAAGAAGCTTGATTAATTTTGTAAGTAAAAATAACATTTACTGGTATTCAGATTGGTTTGTCTCAAGCACGTGCGATAATGTGAAATGGCTTTCCTAACATTGCTCCAGTTCCATGAATTGGGGAATGGCAACTCTAATTTTATTCCCTATGCCACTACTCAGATGCTAAAAGTTGATACTGGCCCTGAAGCGAGCCCGTCTGAACACAAAATACACTTCTGCCACTCAGAAAGCTTCCACAAACTAAGGAAAAAGCTCTGAACAAAGGTTTTTTTTTCCCCCCAAGGATGACGCAGCAAACCCAAACGTTAGAATGACACTGTACCTCTGTCCCTGATCCAGATCCTGATGAATCTAGTTTCCTTTTCTTTCTGGGACCGATGGCAGCTAATGCAGTCAAGTTGGCATCCCTCTGTCTCATCTGTGCTAGCTCTTGTTGCTGCATCTGCATTTACCAGAACAAGTACAGTTAATTATTTTTCTTTCTATTGCCAAAAGAAAAGTTCACGTTCAGGGGAACACTTACCTCCTTGGCCTTCTGTTTCAACCTAAGCTGTTCTGGATCTTCTTGTCGAGATCGAGACTACGTTGATAAAGGATGAACGTGGAATGGTTGGAGAGAAAGAAAGAAAAATTCATTTGGTTACAAAAGCAGTTCAAGATGATAAATTTTACACAGCACTTAAACTTCAGCAGGAAGTGGAGAATACCTACCACTCCCAAGAGGGCAACAGGGCAAAATAATTTTTAGATATTACAAGAGGGTTTCTGTTTCTTAGTTTCAGGTATCTACTTTTGAAAAAGCATCCCCCTTTTCAGCTTTGTTAAAAACAAAGGAACCACGAAGCATTTAAGCCTTAAACAAAACCCTTACAAGACACAGCTTACACATACCTGTGAACTGAAATACACTTTGCATATGAAGAAAAAAGAATCAGATCTGTACTTCTTGGAAAAATTCCTCCCCTTGCTGTGTAGCTACTTATTTAGTAGGAATGTATCTTTCTGCTACAGCTACACATGTAAGTCAGACTCTTGTTTGAATAAACTGCAGCTAACTGACCAACAGATCACTTACGTTAGCAGTGGCCCAGTTCACTTTGGCACCTACAGTTACTTGTACCTATCACATTTTTAGAATCATAGAATCATTTAGGTTGGAAAAGACCTTTAAGATCATCAAGTCCAGCCATTAACCCAGCACTGCCAGGTGACCACTAAACCATGTCCCTCAGCACCACCTCTAAACAGCTTTTAAATCTCTCCAGGGATGGGGATTCCAATCACTTCCCTTGGACCCCGGTCCAGGACCTGACAACACTTTTGGGGAAGAAGTTTTTCCTAACGTCCAACCTCCCCTGGTGAAACTTGAGGCCATTTTCTCCCCAGTACCAGGACAAGACGACTGACTGACACCCACTTACACACACTCTCACATAAGGCGAGACTATATTCAAATAAACCCTGACTCGTGTTAATCCCATACATTCTTTAGACCATCAACAAAATAAATTGTCATTTTATGCTCAAGTACTCTTAAAGTATTAAGCTTTTCCTAATGATTAACCTGCGTCTTCCCAGCTGCACTTTAGGTGCAGAAAACACAGTGAGTTATAAGAATATGCAGAAGACAGTCATGAAGACTAGGGCCACTGAGTAAACCCACAAAGTCTAACGCTGAAGTTTTGCTTACATCAACTGCTTCCTATTTATTGTATTTCTCAAAGTTGTAAAAATCTTTCTGAATTCTATTTCTAGTCTCCAAAATACCTGTAACCTCTCTATTCCAAAGAGTACCATCAAGCTATGAAATTTATCTTTTTCACAATACAAAGTGCATAATCCCACTTTAATTTGGGAACATGCAATGAGACTGGCAAAGAAGATGTCTCACGTGCTTTACCATGAAAAGCAGAACAGAGCTCTAGCTAAAGAACATATTCATCAAGCTCCACCTTTGAAGATTAGTCTTCCCCTTCATTGCAAGTCCTTTAGAATGAAAAGGAACTCCGCAGTTTTGACGTCAAAAATGACACTTGGCAAACACGTGTGAAATCCAAACACTTGCCTTTGCTGCACGCATTAAAATTTCCCTTTCTTGTTCGTCTTTCCGCTGCTTTTCTATTTGATCAAGTTGCTCGAAGAACTTGAGCTGTGCCCGAACATCGCTTGCTTGTTCGTATCTTTCATCATCCTGAAAACGCAGCAAATATGTTTCTCATTACATTGCTTAAAAAACAAAGCTGTTAGCTTGTACTGCAGAAGAACATATACATTTAAAGCTCAAATGTTCACTTTGTCCTTTTCAAACAAATAGCAACTGTGTATTTACAGCAGTCAACCCAGCCAGAATTCTTAACAGCATTTTGTTCTATTCCATGCATCACATTTTGACTTCTAAACTAGTATCATCACAGATTTAACCTCATGAACATATTTCACAGACCTATGTGGGGTTTTTTAAATGCTGTTTAGGCATTTGAATTTATTAAGAACACACATCTGTCAGACAGCAGTCTCTTGAGAATTCAGAGCAGTGCTTTTATCTGCCTATTTGATTGTACAATCACTCAGACTCTAAATATTTGACATAATAATAAAGGGGAGGACAGTTTCTCTGCACTTGTTTTAAAAACACTTTGTATATGCAAGCTGAAGAATTCTAGTCATCCATGTGTATTAATATCTGAATGTAAGATGAATCAGTCAGAGAGAATAAACAACTTCATTTTACAGGACAAAGAACGCCCAAGCTCCTGCATTACAACCAAAAAGACAACCTGCTGAATTTGGGCAAGTTTGCCATTTTATTTGTGCAATTAAGTACAGTTACCTTGTAAGAAATATTCTTTTGTTGAGCGGTCTCTGATAATTTTTCCACGAGGTTTTGTAGTCTTTGTTGTGTAGCGTGTGATACGTAGCTAACTACATCAGGGTGGATTTCTGTTATTCCGTGTTTTTTACCTAGGAGCAGGACAGAAGTCAGTTGCAAAAAAAATATTGTGCTATCAAGCTAAAAATGTGGTTAATCTCAGTCAAAATTTAAACGCTGCCAGCAAAATAAGGCTTCCAGGTATTTCTCAGACAAGCATTAAACAAGAAATGGCATTTATATGAAAATGTACGTTAGCTTAACAAAATTTCAGATCTATAAATAAATGTTGTGGAAAAAATAATGGAAGAATGCTTTTTGTTCCACCATCAACTCTAAACTAGTAAGGAAATATAAGAAAAGTGTTACTGCATTTCTTTAAAAAAAAATGTAATTTTTTTTGTTATGCCATATCAGTTTATACTGTCCAAATTTTAACCAGGTCCTAATTCTGATGTTACATTGCCAGCATTTTAGAAGGCAGCTCTATAGGCTCTCTATCCCTTAACACTATTTCTACTTTCCTAAGCTGAATGACTGCCCACAAGCATCAGAATACACAAACAGTAATGATTCCAGCAACTTTAAACTATTCGAATTAATTTCTATGTAAAACGCTTCCAATTAAACCCAAGACTAGTGAAATTTCTTTATTCAAGTTCAAGAAAAACCAACATACCTATTTCTAGTATCCTTCTTTGTAAAGGTGCTGGGAAAAGGAAGGTTTCATCTTTACAGGACCTTGTTAACGTGCCCACTAGCTCTGAGTTTGTTGCCAATATCCGAGCACTTTCTTCTGACAGGTTGACTCCAGCCATTGATGCAACGTCATTAATGTCATCATCATCCCTTGAGGAAGGAAAAGTCATTATCATCACAGCATTTAGTGCTTATCTACACACACTGCTACAACACCATAGCTGCATATAATGGATTCCACAGTAAAACCAAATACTTAACTTTTGCATTTTATTTGCTTTTATTATATGATAAAACTAACATCATTTGATTCCAAAGAGCACTCAAAGTATTTTTGCAGTTTCGTACTTTTTGTTTTCTCAAGAAATGTTTCAACACCTTGAGAAACAAGAGACCAGGCACATCACTACCACAAACCAATAATAAACAGCGCTCATCACTGTAAGACAGGTTGTTCCTCCGAATAACCTGAGCAGAGTTGGAAGGATTGAAGGAATGAATTCTATTTGCTTGTCCAGGAAGGAATTTTTCATAAGGTTTGGTGTTTATCCTTATCTAAATGCTAAAACCAGTTTGGCACAAGAATGTCCACAGCTGTTTTGTTAAAGTGTTTATTAAAGTAGCAAACCTGCTCACAGAGAATCCACCTCTAGCCCTTGTGTATTTACCCAGCCTGATCCAGCACCACCGCTGCACACAGAAAGGTCCCCACCAAGTTCAGCCAGCTGCCCAGGTAGCACAGGCACAAACAAGCACATGGTTCCTCACCTAAAAGAGCCTCCCCCAGGTTCTTTCAGTTTATTCTTCTGAGCAGCAGCTACTTGTGTTGAAACAGTGGCGATAGCTTTGTTTCCAGGTAATACTGCTGGTTTTACCACAGGTACTGCAAGAAGAAACACAAGATTTGTACTCCATCGAGTTTGCATCAGAACTCAGATTCACCAGCCAGTCGTGGGGAGTGATGGCAACAGGTCTGGTGCAAAGACTTGACCTCGACAGCTTCTGTCAGAAGTTCACCCATCTAAACTGTGACACTCCTACACAACTCCACTAGCCAAATAATTTCTCTGACTGTAAATGCTGCCCTGACATACATCTATCCCCAGCCACTACCAGCACTAACCACTGAAGACTTCAGCACTAGTACAAAAAACCATCCCAAAGCCACAGGGCATTTCAGAACTGACATGGATAAACCAGAGGTGGCTTAATGCTATCAAACACAGCATATACCAAGTATCTTGACTTCTTACCTGTCTGAAGCTGATTCAGTTGAATTTGAGGAGTTGTGAGCATAATACGACTATGTGGTTGCCGCAATGCTACCATTGGTGTCTGTGTCAACGTGACCTGGGGAGGCCTTATCAATGCCCCTGCTTTTTGAGGCTGTTGGATAACCTGCAAATAATAATACAAAAAAAACCCCAACCTGTAAATAATCTGAGCAATAACTATGGCTAAGAATCAGGTGGGAAGAACAAAACTTAACAATAAACTTGTAAAATGTCATCTTAACACATCTGGCCATTGATCTAGAATCCACACATTGATCTAGAATCATCTGCTTCACAGAGCAGCTCAACTGAACGCTGAATGCTCTGCAGGGAATGTTGAAGTAGAAGTAGCAAAAACACCCCAGTAATTTAATAATGTGTATTAATTAATAAACATCCTAAATAAAGCTTACACTCAGATGCTGCTTTGCTAACACAAGAGGGGGGAAAAAAGGATGCTGCACATTATACTGTTCTTATTTGGTTTATGTCCAGGCCTGAGAAAGTGACTCTTTTCTCCTCTTTTGGGGTAATCTGTTGTTAGACTTAGGAAATGGAAAATGGAAGATCTTCCAGAACACTGCTCTCATGGATCTGCAGTGATTGAGATCATCTGCCAATATTTCATGCCACAATAGGAAATGAGATGGTACTTTAATCAAGAACGATTTTAAACTACACTTTGTCCTAGAAGTTAGTTTCTCTAAAGAGGTCAAAGATCTCCCGACTGTGAGATTTAAGAAGTCACTGCATCATCCAAAAATCATCCCCGTTCAACAACCGTTGATGCGCTTCAGCTTACATACCAGTGGTGTAGACTGCCCTTGTTTACTAACACCAACTTGTGTAGGCTGAGTTAGGCTGATTACAGGTTGTTGGAGAGTACTCGTTACAGTGGCAGTCGCCTTCCCTGCCGTGCGCTGAACCGAGGAGCTCAGAAGCACCGCCGCAGATGGAATCGTTGCTATCGTCGCTTGCGTCGTTGGCTGCTGCTGTTGACTTTGTTGAATGAAAGCTGCAGAGTCTGGTGTTAACTGTCTCAAGGCAGGTAAACTCCTCTGAAAAGAGGAAAGGGAAGAATTTACTTGAGTGTTTTAATCCTAGACAAGAAAATATTGAATGTAAAGAGCAACACTTTTCATTTCAGTCCATTTTATCGGTCTGTGTGTCCCTGGGCAAACATGCCGGGCTGCACCCAGAAATAACCAGTCTACTGCTAGACAGAGTGACAGTACCTTTAGTTGGGGAAACTTGGATGTCCTGGGCAGCAAGGTTATGAAAGCCTACCTGGAACCCCTGGTACATATTTAACAATCCAAACCCATGTTGCCTTCCTTGGTTCTGCTCCTACATCTATACCAAGTTAGTGTGTGTGACAGCTTAAAAGACCAACTGGAACACTGCTGGAGATTTCCAAATAGCTCAACAAACCACAGTGTTTTACCAGATTCTTACATTAATTCTTTTCTGACAGTAACAATTTTTGTGCCCATAAACAATTTGAGGTTGAAAAAGCATTTAAGAGCCCAGAAACATCAACGCACACCTACAACTATATCCCTCAATCGTACATTAGTCAAGGAGAGTTATAATCTCACCACACAGTGCTGTCATGTTTTCTCTAATTTTCAGATGATAAATGCTTTGGAATAAACATTATTTTGAGATAGGTCCAATTACTATAAAATTTATAACAAAACCAAAAGATTTATTATTGAGAGGCAACAAACTTCCTGTTCATTCATATAAACAGGTATACAGCACAGGCAAAAGAGTCTGAGTTTGTCCAGAATATAGTTTTCTTTATCGTTCAAAGCCTTGGTTTCTTTCTGAGACTAAAAAGTGGATAATTAATCAATTCACAGGTTTGGTGCTGGGAAGCAACTGCTTGTAAGTCATAGAAAGAAAACTTCAGAGTTCTTAAAAGAGGTACAGTGTGACACTGGGGTAGGATTTACGTTATTGGCTGTGCCAATGAATCACACTAATAAACTCTTGGAACTAAGAAGCAGAAATATTTTTAGAGAATCAAAGGTCTAACCAGGCACCATTTAAAACTTCCATTTACACCACTGTGGAATTCCATCTATACTGGTAAAAGGTGTGCCTGTGTTTATTGCTGCTGATATATAAGGACAGAAACATTTAAGGACTAGTGAACACAAGTTACCTTCAGGAAAGGCACAAGGTAAGGTTGAGGTGAAGAATTAAGTTCTCTGTACAGTCTACTGGTAAAGTCTTCTGCTTCAATTTTCCCATCCTTGAAAACAGAAAAGCCAAATGAATGAGCTTGTAGCAATTAACTTTCATGGATATTCAACACACAAAAAAAATTAAGACTAAATAAGTTCTTGAACATAAGTGGTTTTATCATCCCTCACTACTTTTAGTTCCAACGGCTTTATAACTAATTTTACTACAAATGTCAACTAGTAAGAGCTACAGCTCCTTTTTTCTTTCCTTCCTATCTTTCAGTCAATTTTAAGAAGCATCTTCAGTTTTCTCACCATTACAGGAATGTCCTATAGATTAAAGAGCCAGGTGGAACCTACAGGAATACTTCATGCGACCTGCAACCAGCCAACTATCAATTGCTTGGAGCATCCAGGTAGTCCCACCTCTGGTGTTCTCTTTTCCAAAGGTTCCTCCATTTCAAATGACTAAAGTTGTGCCCACCATATGCTAGAAAAAGCAGTTGTCTCTCACAAAACTAAGTGTGTATTCTTCGTGGGAAAGCACACGTTGAATTTTGGTCCTGTGACAACATCTGGAATACACAGCTCTTCCTTAACTTAAAGGTTGCTAACAACTAGGCTAAGCAATACTAGTACTCATCCTACACATACTAAGTATGTCAAGCTTTCACATTAGCTTCAAACAATATTACTTCTTTTAGTAGAAAGTTGTGACTTCCTACACTCAGCTATTGCACTAGCTGTAGAGTTTTCCCTCAAGTACACAATTCATCTTTTTACTCACCATTTTATCAATAAAAACCACAGAATTTAAAGTTACCATTTACATTACTAGCATCTCAATTTAATTCATGTTCCCAAGCATGAATATGAGTAGTAATATCTTATTTATAAGCTTAAAGGAAAATTCATGTACATATTTTAATTTAGAAGAAGCAAAGTTTCAATTTGGTTTCTCAGATTTTATAATCTCCTTCTTCTCAAAAAAATAAAATTAAAAAAACCCCTCGGTTTTGAACCTAAATTTGCCCAGATACTACTTCTCACAACTTCTAATGAACTTTTCTTACCAGCAGGTTCTGTACCAATTCTTTCACATTAGCTGCAGTTTCTGAAGACTGTTTTCCAGATGATGCCAGTTTTATTAACGTGGACAGAAAGTTTTTGCATTTCTTCACATTTTCCATAGTTTCCTGTTACAGGAGGAGGAGAGGTAGAAAGGACACAATCGGAGAAGGAAGATAAAACTCTTTTTAATACATGATCAGACCATATACTCTGAGAAATAAAGTCCTTTTCTAGTTTATCACTGAACAATATTATTTATAAATTTGTGTCCCTCACTGCTTGAGACATAATCAGACTGAAATTATTATTTTGCCTCATATATACATGTGAATTGTACATTTTTGCTATAAAATTTAATAAATTATAATTCTTAATGAAGTTAGGAAACTCAAAGTGTTTTAAGAATGACATATTGTGTATGGGAAAATAGGGGTTTTAGCAGGACAACAAAGAGCAAAGCTCCTCCTTCCCAGAGCACAGTGCAGTGCACCAATTCTCCCTGGTTTGCAGTCCTGGACACAAGCATCTTGAATGAGTCAGTGCCAACTTCTCATCCCTTCTCATACTGATTCTACTCTGCAGTGCTGAACAGTTCCCTTCTCTGGAAGATACAGTCATTTTAAAAAATAAGTGCTTGAAAACTGTTACAGAAATCATAAGTAATACTTTGACAGCCATCAAACTTCAAGAACTCCTGCATCTTTACCACTCTCTGCTCTATCTCTGTTTGTGTGTATGTATGTATATGCAGACATGTGTATGAACATGTATACATGAATGAACAAAAAAAGGTTCTATGGGCACTCAGTATCTTACTGTGGCAATAGTGGAGGTTGCCGTTGTTCCTTGCACTGTTCTCTGAGGAGTTCCAGTTTGTACAGCTGTTGCTGTCCCCAACGTAGTTGTTTGTGCAGTACCACCCAGAACAATCTGAGGCTGCAGAGAATACAAACAGAAGATTACTTTACTTGGAACGTACCAAAACCCATTTTCCTGAACCATCGACCAGAAACTGTGCCACAGGACAGCAGAACATCTTTCACAGCTACTATAAAAAGAAGTTACTCATCTGCCAGCTGTTGCAGTGGAAAGAAAGTACCACCAGATGGCACAAAACACTACACATTCAAAACTGAAATCTGAAAAGTTGATGGCATGGTTTTTGGTTACCGAATAAAACGGGAAAATAGCACCTCGTACACTGTGGTTTCAAAACACAGTTAAAAGGAGGGTTCCCTTAAACGTCACTTTCAACGGGAGGAAATTCTAAAAAGGCACAACGGACACAAAAAAATCAGGTCTTATTTAGGTCTTTTTGATGAAGAATGGGACAAAACATTTTTCTGGTTTTGCAGACAAGTTGGCAATTGAACGTCAGAATTTCCAGCATGGGTTCAAAGTCGGAAAACCACCTTTACAAAATCAACATTGTAAACAAGAACTTTTCACTCACACAGTTCATTCATGGACTTCCAACACAGTCCAATTACTAAGAACAATCCAATCAGAGAGACAGAAATTCTCACCGAGCTAAAGCTAGCTCTCAGAATTTTAACAAAGCCTTTGTAAACTTCCTCTTTACATAAAGATGTACAAGAAGAGAGGCGCCCGTGCCGCCAAAGCTTATTTTCATTGGTGTTTTGGGAGATGGCAAAGGAGACAAGGATTTAATTTGTCTCATTTTTCAAAATCAAGATAAATGAAGTCCATGGTATGCTCATTACAGCAAAAAATATGCAGATGGAATGATTTTTCTGTCCAGTATAACAGCAGTGCAAATTAAGGAGACTCAGTTAGGTAAATTAACTCTCAGATCTTGAAAGATCACTAGCATAGGCAAAGGCTCTCCAAGGAGAAAAAGGTTAACTGGATGCATAGCAAAACCTGCATGTTTTAAATTAAAACTCTCTAATCCTGTCTACTCAAAGGATGAAGAAAGCACAATGAGACAGATTAGGCGACAGCAATCATATTGTATCACTGTTGCCTGGAAGCCATGTGGAGAATTTCACACTTTTGCACCGTGCTTTAAGCTCTCACCACCACCCCTCAAAAAAACCCCACCCCAAACCCAAATCTCCAAGAAAGCCTGTTATTAATACACATACTAAGCACTATTTATCCTTGAGTTATCAGGATCTGCCTAAGCACACACACCAAAGCAGAGATTCATGTAAGAGGAAGAAGGTTTGTGGAAGAGGTGGCTACTGGTGCAGTCTTCTTATAATTGCACATTTTGCTGTGGAATTCAGAGGACTACAGATCCATCACAGGAATAACATCACAGCTCCGAATCCAAAAGGATGTGGTGCTGCTTTCTTGAGGCAGAAAGCACAAAGGACATTTATTTTAATCAGTTCCATGATTGTACAAACTAATATCAGGCTGCCTTTAAATATATATGCATACAGGTACAATATGAAATACTAATATAGATAGAAAAAAATTACACATATAGATCCAAAATATACAGTAAATTGAGATCTGCAGCTCTTTTAGAAAGGAAAATCCAGAGAATATTTCTTCTATGCACTTAGCAATTATCTTTCCTGTATTTCCAGTAGTCTCAAGCAGGTTTTCAGCTAATCTTAACAACTGATACAGCTCATGTATACATTACTTTATCAACTCACTTGCACAACAGGAGGACGCTGTAGCGTTGTTGTGGGTTGCACTGTTGTTTGAGCCTGAGACACTTGCTTGATAATAGTAGTTGGTGTCACCTGCCGTGCAATAATAGGTGTTCCTGGAGCCTGGGGAAGATTAAACCAAAAACAAATAAACCCAACACATTAGTTCCTGTATTTATCTAATATTTTATCTTTGGAAAGTTATCTTTATTACAGATACAAAAGAACACATCTGGTCCACTTAAAAACTGAGAAGGATTTTAGTCTCAAAGTAATGCAAATGTGATGATCTCAGTGTACACACACTCATATCCACTTTTTCCTTTAAGTTTTATAAAGAATAACAATTCTTTGGGGAAGAGTTCTACAAGTTCAGCGTAAAGTCTTGAATGGTCTTCTTTATACAGCACAGTTTTAAAGTTAATGCCATTCAGCTAGGTAAAAATATTTTTGATGAGTAACAGTCAAACTGTATCAGACTTAAGAAGAAAACGCAACCCCACGCCATGTGGAAAAGGCAGTTTTGATCAACAGTCTCTTCAGATCACTACCATCACACCTTAACTTTCTGGCGTACGCTTCACGAGAAAACAAATAAAATCTTGCCATTTTTAACCCTCCAAATTCCTGAACTAACCTGCACTGTCGATATCTGTACTGGAGGAGCACTGGTAGGTGTAGCAGGACGAGGAGTCATTGTATTTTGAGGCTGAGACTGGGCATGTGCCTGTGCCTGCATCTGCGCCAAGGCTTGCTGAGGGATCACCAGCAGCTGCCCGTTCTCGCTCCGCACAAGGACCATGCCTGTGGAACAAAACAGAAACTGGTCAAGGAACAGACAGCCCTGCCAAATATGAAAGAATGTATTTTATTTTTTTTTTTAGATTTTTTTTTTTTTAATTCAAGTTGGATATATATGGAATTAATGTGCTGTTGAAGGACTAGACACCTAACAAAAGTGGTTTAGACTAGAAGAAAAACACTCAGGTGCATTATCACTTTTAGGATATAGATGAGCTTGATTACAGAAATACTACAAAAATACAGAGAATAGTTTGATTACAGAAATACTCATTACAGAAATACAGAGAATAGCTTGGTTACAGAAATACTCATTACAGAAATACATCAAAATGCTGAGTATGGTGTGCATCAGAACACGGAGTTGTATTTGCCCCAACCAAAAAATTCCACGTGACTAGAGGTTAAAATGAGCAACCAGGTAAAAATCCTACATGCTCTTGACTGAAACTCTGCAAATCAAAGAAAATCTTGCCATTAGACAAGATTCCTGTTAGTTTTTCTTTAAAAAGGGAAAAAAACCCCAAACCTAATCAAACATAGGCTTCACCATCAGCAGCAAGACAATCGTCTAAGTTGTAAATTAATTTCCCATAACAAATTCAGTAATGAAAGTGGCTATAAAATCATAATCTTTCTCAAGTGCATCTGCAACAGACTGCATTATGCCATGTTACACCCCAAAAGAAAAATAAAATGGAGAGGGAAATGAGGCAGTCATTCCCTGCTCAGTCACTCAGATCAACAGACTTAACCCCACTGGGTAGCTCTAGGGAAGCAGTTTTTAACAGGCAGATTTTCAGATGATAGCCTCTCTTTCTTGAAGGCACAAACAGGATCTGGAGAACATAAACTGCTTTCCAAGAGCTCATTCGTTCAGTCAGTCTATGAGAGCCTCAGGACCTCAGCAGCTCTGAAAAAGCCACCTAAGGAAACCAACTGAGCACTCAAAATTAGTCAGCCTTTCTGAGCAACCAAGTACAGGAGGAAACTTCACTGTGAAAATCAAGAGGCACTACTGAAATCAGAAAGTTTTTCTGAAGTTGTTCAGTGAATAAACAGCCTAGAAATACTCCCGACAACAGCTAGAGATCTGGTCTCTGCTATTTCAGAGCATGACTACTTCAAAAGAATCAAGTTTGTATTTGCTTTTCTATTCAGATCAAGTGCTGAAATCTTTATAGCCAACACCTTAAACAGTTGTCTTGGGCTGTTTGAAAATTAGTGTTAAACTGCAAAAATCCATATACTGATTTCCACAAAAATGAGGTCAAACCAGGTTTTATTAGTTGATTTGCCTCTAACTTTATGTTCTCCACGTTAACTATCTTTCAATGAAACAGAGTCACACAGAGATGATAAACAAGTTTACATCAAAAAGGTGACTTTCCACTGCGACTTATTTAGAAGTGTTAAGGTGGGACCATAATTTGCTATGGACAAGAGTTACATCTAAAAACAAATATTCTCACACTGTTTTTCTGTAGGAAAGGTGGAGAGGGGAAAGTTTATTTATACTCTTGCAGACTGTAGAAATAAATAAGTTTAGCTGTGATATCCAAAAAAATATTTTCCAAGCCAGCCCAAAAAAGTAAGGTTTTTTTTCTCCTGTAACTTATGCAGGGAGAAGCATTTTCATTAAACCAGCAAAGCCAGACACCACCTCCACCACAGCTCAGAAGAACATTAAAAACCTCAACAGCGAAGACAGAGCTCGATCCTGCCAGCCGCTCATTACAACTATCACAACTTTCTCACCAGCCTCGTGCTACGTGGAAGGGGCTACTGACAAAAAAAAAAAATAGAAAAATATTTTAAAGACTAGGCAGTGACCTGCTACTACATCAGGTTCACTCCTGCACAAACAGAACTCGGCATCCTCTTCCAATGTGCAAACAGAAAATCTTGGGAAATTAACTCATGCTGCCCACTTCTGTAATAATCAGCTGAAGAAGCTAAACACTGAATCAGTGGAAATCTTCAATATTATTATAACTGAAAACATCAGTACAGTGGAAGTCTGATTAGAGGAGTTATTTTCAAGTCAACATCAAATCTTAAGGCTTGTTGATTACCATTTAGCTTCTAGCAATTGAAAAGGCCCAATGCAAGTGTGTACTCCTGTGCTTCTAAACCACTAAAAGTCACAGAATTGTACTGACATCCTATAAGAAACTTTTTTTTTCCCCCTTAAAATTCACCATTTTGGGGGTTCCCTAGGATATTCTAGGGCTAAAGTTCTAAATTCTTTAAGGGGTTATATATTTATTTCCACAAGCAACCTAAGAGATACTAACTCTAGTTTGGGTTTGAGGGGGGGGTTGAAACTTCTCCCTAGGTGCAAAAGACTGAAGTTAATTCAAAGTGCCAAGCCAAAGCACCTTGCCTGCATATGAAAACCCTTCTGGCCTCAGGCACTGGCACCCAGCTCTAAGCTACCAGTTCAGTCCCCAGCTCAATACACACCTCTTGAGTGGCCCTGCACTACCTGTTAGTGCCCTACAACAACAGCACAACCATCGGTACTGTCAACTCCTTGTTTTGCTTCCCAAAACACCAAGGAGAGAAAAGAAGGGAAACAACCACAAAATGAAGAGTGACTACCCCCAAAAAAGCAAGCACACCAACTGAAAAATGAAATATTCTCCCTGAGCTACATGCAAAATTAAAACATGCCTACACGTTAACCCAGCACAACTGCTGAAACAGTTGAAAAGCCTATTAATGTGAGTTTTAGAAAACATAGCAAGAAAGTGCCATTTTTGGCAGCAGACAGGCAAAACAATCCTTTGTAATTCAAGCCCTGACCCTAAGCACTATCCCGATACATTTCTAACCATGGGAAGTCTGAACCTTCCCCTCAAGTATTGAAGTCATAATTAAAAAGTAAACCATACAAAGCTACATTCATATCTGTCCCTGTTTAAATAGTTCTTTGATACTGCACTCACAGTTGATAGGCAGTTAGTTTCAGTTTATGCAGTTTCTAACATGGCTTTAAGTAAGGGTCTCCCACTGATAAATTGCTGTGCATGTATAATGGGCTATATACAGACATAGAGACAATTACAAACATCAGACTAGTCTTGCATAAACTTTAATCATGGTATGATGATAGAAGACATTTTTACCTGCCTGGAATGACACCTCGTTAGCATATAGGTGATTTCAGAACAGATGTAAGAATTCAGGCTGTGCTGAACTTGGTTACTGAAGGAGCTGTGCAGAAACTCACCACTGATACAAGGTGCAGGCGAGTGGGTTTTGACTGAACACTGAACATCTCTCCAGCCTCCTTGAGAAGCTTTTAAAAAGGGGGATGAAGCTGCTCGCTCAGCTTCTCATCCCCCAGCCCAGCCACAGACTCTTTTCCAACCCAAAAGAAACTCACTAACCCCAAACTACACCCAAGCAGGCATTAAGGGGATTTTCAGTGCAGTTCAGAAAGCTCACTGGAGCTAACTTGGTTAAGAATTAAGATGAAAGTCCCATTTATTTCCCACTTCTAAACAAAGCCAATGTAGGACTGCAACAACCCCCTCTCTCCATACACGCATTAACCATCTCTCAGTCCATTCATTTGTTGCAATGGAAAAAAAAAAAGGAGGGAATTGACATCCATATATGTAGGAAAAAGAAAAGACCCAACATTTCTTTCTCATGTTCCAAAACTTGTATTTTAAATATGTAAACACAGGTAAATATCATAACCTCAAACTCCAATGCATAAGGGTGCCAACACTGTATGAACCAGATGCAGGAATGACTAACAGGTACTAGAGGGCAGCTACAATTGTACCAAAATATCTCACTTCTCTAATTAAACTCAGCAATACATATAAAGTAAGGATGAAAAAAAATCTCTGTTTCAAGTTTAGCATCCAGGTTTTTGCTAAAAAATGGATGAGCTGCTATTTGAGACCAAATAACTAACAAAGATCACTGGAAATGTTCGATTAGAAAAAGGTGACAATAAAACTTGGCCATTTTAAATACCCCTGCCTTCTTTTTCCTAGAAAGTCTGATTGGGTGTACTCTAAAATCATATTCACCATTAAAAATGCAAACATTCAAGCATTCTTTCCAAGTCTCTCATTAAAAAAACTAATTAAAATTAATTACCATTTTTGTTAGAAGTTAGAGGCTTAAGAGTATCCTGAAAGAGGCTCATATTTTAGTTTGAATTAAACAATTAAACAGCTTCAAATGAAGAAAATTGAGTTGGATTGCATCTTAAGCAAAAAAGACTTGTGTTCCCAACTCGTAAAATGATTATCTCATGTTCTCACAGGGGAGACCTTCCTGGATCTCTCCTGTTTTCAAGAGCATTTGGATGAAAAGTTCATTACTATATGATGCAGCTGCACGATTCTACACTATGTCATCTTTAGCTCTTGCTATTTGTATTTCCATTTGCTTATGGCATTTCCATTTGCAAAGTGTTGTGCTTGAGGCTTTTTTTTGTGTGTGTGTTTTCCTTTTGTTTAGTTGGGTTTTCTCTAATTAATAAAACTTGTAAAATCATGCACTGGAGTAAAAAGTGAAGAGCTCTGTCCATGTGACACGTCTGAAAAACAAGAACCAGGCTATTTTCTAATGCTCTCCTCTTCCCTCTCTTTGAAACATGGCTTGGTTTAACATAGACTAAAGAAAGGAAAAAAATAATAATCTGAAAAATAAAGGAAGAAAAATGAAACAGTATTTTGCAGCCTTTGCAGACCACTCTGATTATCTGTTTAACTCCCAAGACGTACAGCTTTCCTACAGCCAGGAAAAAAAAAAAAACCCCAAACCAAACCAGTTTCCCATTTTGTTACCAGTTTTCACTCGTAAACCTAGATTAATAATATTTATTGGAGCTGGACTTCCCACTGACAGAGTTCAAACATCCTGAGAAAGTTCACCTACAGTCTGCAAACCCCTAACACGAGGACCACAAAAAGGTATGCCCATGCCTGTTGCTGGCTATACCAGCACACAAGAATGAAACTCTTGTGTACCTGTGAAATATAAAAAAGAGAAAGTATTCTATCAGATCACAAGTGACAACGTCTCTCTCTCTCTGATGCAGACACCGAACAAAAGAAGGTTCAAGCTTACAGATTTTGCTCATTATCCACAATGTAGCTCATGGTCTAATCCAGATCAATTCACAACCATTACTAAGGAACTTAAGCTTTTAATAATTTCTTTATTTTTTCTTAGTAACTGAGACATGACAGAAGGATTAATAGATGCATGATCTCGAAATTGCATGGAGAATACCCTTTTCCAGACCCCTGAGGAAATTCTCTTCTTAAAGTAAAAAAGTAACAACTTTATTTCCAGAGAAAAAACAGTTAGGGTCAGGGACAACTGATAGGCAGCAAAGAATCCCCTTTTATACACACGTGTGCTGATGTTGAGAAAGAAGGCCCGTGCCTGAAAGAATAACTAGAGGACTGACGCTTCTGGTGTGGGAAATCAAAGCCCTTACAAACATCTCTAGAAAAGAGGGTTATTGATCATAAAGTCCACCGACATCTGACAAATCTTCAAACCCTAACTAGATTTGCCAGGGAAGTTCACTAAGAGGTTATCTTACCGTCAAAGCAGTTTGTGCCTTAAGCTCTCAAGCACACACATTTGTGGCAAGATGCTGCAAAAATCTGACATGGCAAAAAAAACCCCAAACCTGACAGTTACCGTAAGCAGGCTGTGCCATATCAGCAGAAGAAAGCTTTCTAATAGTATCTCTTGTGTTGTCAAAAGACACTTTTGCAACAAAAAGCAAAGCAAGCGTTTGTAAGGTTATGCAAGTTGATATGATACAGACCACAGAAAATACATAAAGCAAAGGGGATGAGTCAATGCTCTGTAGATGGTTGGGTGAGGCTACACAGAGACCCTGGAAGGACAAAACCTTTACAAAAGGACAAAGTTTCTGAGATTTCCCCAGTACAAAAATCTAGAACACTGGAGAGACATCTGGAGAAAAGGATAGCTGCCTATATAAACTACAGGGAGATCTTTCAGTAGAAGATACATGGTATGATAGTGATCTAGATATGATCCATCATATAGATCTTCTTATTACAGAAAAGGAAACGATAACCTGGTGCTGATACCAACGGTGGCAGCAATCCACCATTCCTCCTCTTCTAACTGAGCCCCCTGGAAAAATTCTCACTTTACAGCAATGAAAGGCCAGGAAAAGAGGGAAGAACCTATCAAACCTATCAAAATCTACTAGTCCACTGCAGCTCTATGAAAATCTGAGGAATTAAGAAAATATTCCCTAATACAAGACAACTTTCACTGGATTTTGAATTATTTCCATAAGTAAAAGAGCCTCATAAACCAGCAGCTCAGGAAGGCCAACCTTCACACCAACTCCTGAGAACAGCCATCACCAATCGCAATGAATAGCACAGAACTTTAAACAGCAACACAGCTGTGGATTAGATGTTACTGAAGACACATTATTTTGTACCTGATGAGAGATGTCCACCACCACATCAGATGCCCTGTCTTAGTTTAGGTCCTTAGAATCTCAAGTGACCTGAGCTGCACAGCAAATCCAGGAAAAACTTCTAATTGAACTTTCTTGCTGAAGTCTTTGACACTGTCAAGGATCCAGGCTCTTGAGTTCCATGAACAAATGTGGTTGGTTCACGATTTCTCCAAAGGTGTCTTAGCTCCCGAAGGATAACCACAGTGCTTATGGAGAAGTCTACACAGGGCAGGTACCAGCTTCTGCAAGCCAGCTAGCTGAAAATGAACCCATGACTCTCAGTGACTTCACCTGCTCCAGAAGTGCTTGCACTGCACTGGCACGGATGAGGTCAGCCTGTACAAACATGAGTTAGTCAGAGACACATCCCCTGCCGAGCTGCAGGTCTACAGACCATAAACCTGCCAGGCAGTGCTAGAGCTGTCCAGCACAGTGGAGCAACAGGAGATACTGTACCAGATTTCCTCACCTCATTTCAGAGCGACGGGCACCCGCAAACAGCGAATGCTGAAGTTCTGCACACAATTACATGCAGAGCACAGAGCGCACACCGTGCTGAACACATCTCAAAGGTGCCTGTTAAACCCTCTGCACCTGTTCTGCTTGAGGTGAGATACGACTTGGCATGAAAAAAAACTGTAACTGTCAGGTGTTGCTTCAGAGCCTTTCCAACATAAAACACTTGGAGTCTCTCCTGACAGGCACTAAACATTACACCATCGTGAAGACTGGCACGGCACAGACTTTTGGACAAGAACTTAACTACAGAGCTACAAAAGTCCATCACTCCTTTTATTTTTCAACTCAAGTCACTCTGGAATACAGTCAAATTTTACCCAGATACAATGCCTCAAACTGTTGGTACAGCATTAGTTTACTACAGCACTCCACTTCATTTGCCTATCATCACTCTCCCCACATGCCCAAGCTGCACACACAGAGCAGATCGTAACTAACGGTTATGGTCCATGAAATACTAACACTTGGATAGCTGATTTACGATTATTGCCAACAGAGATGGAAGATACATTCTCAAAAATCATCAAGATACGTGGTGGCAGCACACAGAAAATGTATTTTGTACAGATCAAGTACATAAGTTCACATCAGTAGGAAAAAACAAAAGCAGTTTTTCATAGAGAGTGAAAAAACAAAAGAAACTCAACTTCATCGTAAAAGCTATTGCTTTCTTTCAGTATACAAGAATTCAAACTACGTGACTCAACAATCCAAAAAGTAAAGAGGTGAATAATTTGTAATCTATTGATTCACAGGTCTTTTAAGAATGTAATTAAAGGAATCATGCCCTGCTGGAGTGCCCGAAAGCCACTGTGCTTTACAGTCATCCCATACGGAGAAAAAAAATGAATAATCTTATCTGCTCAGCTGAAAAGGATGTGCAACAAGTGTTCTGGGAAATATGTCACTTTATGCAGCAATTGACAAACGTTTCCACAACATTGTGATCTGAAACTATTTTAACTTTTCTAGAAAGCTGTATTCCTTGAAAGTGTGCTAACATTCCTTTCTAGTCAAGCATACAAAGCCAAAACACCAGAGTGCTCTGTCAAACTGCGCCCAATCATCACACAAATATGTCTTTACTCTGATGCAGAAAGAACTAAGAAACACACTATCAAGTGCTAAACCAATTCTGTTAATTATTGATCTCAAAGCGATTCAGATTTAGCTCTGCCATTAATTTCAATGCACTTACATCAAACAACAATGCAGTTACACCAAAATCAGATTTGCTTTTGAGAAAGGAAGACACCAACTAAAATGTTATAAATTCTTTTGAGCTATTATTCTAAATAGGAGAGTTTAAAACTCAACTAGTCTTCATTTCTGGCAAACAGTTTGTCTGTACTGAGGCATATCAACACTGGTGCTGTTCAAGCACCTGATGAAATGGGAACAGGCCACCTACTTTGCATTTACTACTGTCCACACACAAATCCTTAATCAGAAGTAATGCATTAAATCCATGTTATTTTCCTTCAAAAAGCAACACCCTAAACTACCTACCTGAAAACCCATAAAAACCACAGCTCTTTAATTAGTCCCTTCTGTGAATGCCCTATTCTAGGTACATGCCCTTTGTCATTCTAGCAGGGACAAAACCCTTTGCTGATGCCACCTTTTCACCCGGAGCTGCAAAGACACGACGTTGGACAACTCCACGGAGTGACAGCTGCCCAGGGCAGCCTCAGTGGAAACATCTCCCTTCAAATCCTCCTCTGCAGGAAGAGCCTGTGGTTTTCTGACTCTCTCCCTGCAGATAGAGAAGTTACACTTCTGTGAGAATAAGCCCAACACTACTCCTGTGAGTTGACCCACAAGCCATCAACATGGACATGATATCACACATCATTTGGCTGATGGCAGCATTTATTAAGTAGCTTTTTCAGTTAGTCTGAACACAGAAACAAAACTGTTTCCACACCTGGAAGCCTAAATTCAGAAAGCTTTGAAACAAAACTCAAGTCTCGTTTTGATTTTTACTAGCCATCAAAAGCACAGTCCTGAGTAATGACTAAGCTTAATGACTGGGTATGACTAACACTTATAAATAATTAGTGCCTTCTTTCCCCCTCCCCCATGGAGAAGAGGGAAGGAAAGAAAACCAAACAATACACCAGAAAAAAAGGAAGAATGAAAGCAAATAAGAGGTTGAAGTTCATGGCATGGACACTTGTCTCTTCTTCCAAACCACCCTTAAACATGACTGCATTTATGTTTATTAAAAACTTAACAGCTCCTCATGCTTTTCTATCACACTTTAGCCACTCTCAGCCTTCCTACTTCAGATGTCGTCTTATGACTTCCTCCACTCATCCTCACTCTTCTGGTCACCTCCACTGCCTCCTTCGCCTGCAATTCCTCAGTGCTACTCCTTGGAGTTGGTACCTCTGACTCATGTGTGTACAACTGGTCCCACCTGCCACACCACCACTTATGCTGGATGCACCTGATGTTATATCCTGAGAGAGGCACTGAATCTAACCCTCCCTCACAGAAATATTTGATTAATAAACTGAAGGCAAGTGCAACGACAGCTCACTACAGCCTTGCTACCCCCTCAAACCATTTAAGAAAGACTAGAGCATAGCAGCACACCTCATTGCTTAGCTTTTGTTTATATTCCGATATCTAGAGCACACATTTTTCAACCAAACCTATGCTGGTTGTCTGTACAGAGTCTATCCAGCAAGTGCTTTATTTTGTACAAAAGTACTGTGATGGCTTTTAACAGTTCAACTACTATCAGAAGCATATATTAATCAAGTTATAATGGTAAATTAGACCATTTTTACCAGAGAGACTTACTTGATTCAATACAAATCTTAGAACAGTCATGCTAACCCTGTAAAATAATATTACATACTGTTATGAGTTTTATGTTATTGGTTGTCTAAATACTGCTTAAAGCCTGGTACTGAAAAAAAAAAAATAATTTAGTAATGCATTTTAAGGAAAAAAGCATCAAAAATTGGAATATACACACAGTGTTCATAGGTCACAGTTCAAACTTATAAACAGAGTTCTACCCTGACAAGAAGTTACTCAATTTTTATCAATGTGCTTTTCCAAATCCCACAAAGAGAGCTTGGCAACTGAGTTGAACCTTGCACTAAATCCTGTACAAATACATAGTAAAAGGACTGTCCCTGGGTAAAAGGATTTATAACCTATTTATGCACTTTGCTGAAAATCAGCCTTTTATGTTCAAAGTGTAACTTGCTGATAACTGGCAATACAAGTACAGAAACTCATCTTTTTAAAATGTTATTTCGAGCCCAAGATTACCTACATTTGTACACTGCTGTAAGAGAGCTCTGCTGAGGTGTTGCACTCCATCTACACAGCTCCCACTGCAGAAACAGGATGCAGCTGGATCAATTCCTTGTGATTACCACCTCTTTCTTGATTATTGATAACCTATACCATTATATAGTGATGATAAGGTTTTGTTCTCACCAAAAATATCCCGTATCTAAAAAACCCCTTAGTTAGTGGTATAAAGCCTCGACTACAATTATTTCAGTTTACGTTAAATATTAAAGACACCTGAAGAAAATTACTTCAAGACAGGAGACTTTGTGGTAAAAACTTGACTCAGTTCCTTGAGACATTCGTACCTCCAGAAGACAACCAGCCTTTCTGGAAAGAAATTACCACAGAATAGAATGGGGTAAAAAAATTCCAGATTACGCTGAGGTGTAACTGTCCTAAAAGGTAAAAAAACCCAACCAAACCACACCTAAAAACATACATATATATATATATATATATATATATATATATAATTTGTTCTTTTCTTCTGGTGATGGTCTCAATGAAAAAAAAAAAGCCTCATCTAATTTGAAATAGGAGTGACCCCACAGTCTTTACACTTGTTTAGTTACAGCCTGGTCTGTGCACAGTTTTCATGTGCCTCCCAACATTTGAGCTGGCAATGGGACATTTTGCTGCAATAATTTAGTGGCACAACCTCCAGTGTGGACACAACCACATGTTTGTAAAATATGCTATTCTCCTTCTCTTCTGAGGAAGCAGTATGCAAGAGCACTGATACAGCAAAAAGTGTACCCAGGCAAGACAGGTTTTACAACTGTAAAGAAACCTGTATCAGTATAAATACACTACAGCTTCTTGCATTTAGGCAAGACCTTAATTAGGTTAAAAACAAGTTCAAGTTAACGCATCAACAACTGAGAACACCACAAACCCAAAGCCTGAATATCCTCTCAGTCACTGTCTCTGTAAAACAAGTGTGTACAACCTGTCAGAGGGACAGAGACGTGCTGAGGCTTTGGTCCCAAAGGTGCACCAGGGAAACTTCAGCAACATTCACCTATCACACAACGATTTGTACACAGGAACATCCCTGTGGCTGTGCACAGAAAAAGCCCTTTGTAGCTGGTGAGCACCACATACTCTCTCCAGAAGTTGGCCTTCCTTCACATACAGCTTTACAGTTCATATTACAACTGAAATAACTGTCTACTAACTACAACTAAAAATTCCTTTCTATCAGATCTTTATTTTTCATGCCATTACCTCTTCCAGTCTTCTTTCACAAGAGATAATATGCCTGACATAAACAAATTAAACTTGCTAACACTCACTGCCTTCCAACTGGCAAAAACTTTCTTTTTAACATCAAGTAATGGCATCAAATTCAAGGAGCAGATTCAGACAGATAAATGGAGTTATAAACTTTCCTAGTTTCAACACAGAACAATCCTGACAAGACTGGTTATTCTCAGGTCAAAGTGTAGATTGCAAGTATTTCTGACCAAAAAATGCATACAGTAACAACAACAAAAAAAGTTTAACATGTGTGCTTAAGTGACTTCTGTGTCCAGTTCCTACTAAGCAGACTCTTAGTATTTATCACACCGTTTTTATGAGAACAGAGAGCAAGCTTTCCACAAGCCAGCATCTTCTCTTTGCTACAACCCAGTTAGGCTACTATCAGTATTTTCAACCTCTTCAGGAATCTTTTTACATATCCCTTCCCAAAACACAGAAGACGAACACTAGTAAGAGTTTCCATACACAAAAACATTGCATTTGATGACAGTTTGTGATACTTACTACTTTGTGTCCTAGCAGCACCCCAAGCTGTTGCATTTTCCCCTCAGCTTGCTAACCCCGCTGCAGGATCCTCTGTTAGTATGGGATTCAAGTCCTGGGCAGACTTCACATTTGTGGTCCTCAAACCAAGATGCTGCATTTTAGAAGTAACCCACATAGATTTCCAGAGATGGAAAACTCATTTAGGTCACTGAACATAAAAACACCATGTAACTTCTAGAGTGGCAGAGGGCAAAATGGCTCACAAGAAATAAATCAATCTCTTCTGGTCATTGACCAACAACCTTGATCATGAGCCTAGCGATACCCAAAACAAAAATCCAGGAAGACCACAATTTGAAGTGTAGATAAGCATATGAAACAGATCAATACATGCTCTTCCAAAGGCTGTTGGGAACACCAGTGTTTTCCATAACAGAAGTGAACAATATGCAAAGTTAACAGCTTTCATAGATGAACGGAATCACAGTTATATTCCCATTAGATCCCATGGCTTAAAGAGATACTCTTACCAGACATGCAGAACATCCCATGACATTCATTTTAACACCACAAAAAAAAATCCTATTGCCCAGCTCTGAGAGTTTCAAGTTCTTTGGGGTTCAAAGCTAAGTATGCAGGATGCCTCAGTTATGAAAGTTGCAATAAGAACACGCACAACTTTCAGTCTGGAGACATATGGCAGATCTGATGTAGCAGATTTCAAACAAAGCAAAATGTTCCTTTTGCTGATGCACAATTTGAACATAAAATCCACCCCTCACCCAGAAGAGTTCTGCAGAAGAAGCCACAGTTATCTTTCAGAGAGATACCACTTTATGTGCCAAGTATAGGACTCCCAAGCTCTAATCTTGGCGAAATATCGATTCCCTCATGGCCTTGGGCAAGTCAGAACTTTTCTAACTTGCTCCTTCCCCCAGCTCTAAAGCAAGAGTTCATACTACTTTATTTACCAGCCACACGGGCACGTTGAAAGGATTAAGTTTTGTGAAATGCTTTGAAAGTAAAACATACTATAAGCACTCTAAGAACCTTCTATTAACACTGTGCATTACAGACATTATTTTTAACAAAATAGAGCCATGCCAACACAGTTAACAGGCATAATATTGGCAGCACATACAACATACAGCAAAACTATAATCAGGATATGTTTGAACTCGCTTGCTAATCAGTGAGAAATAGAAACAACTACATTCCACTACTTCAGAGTATTTCTCATGTTTCTTTCTGTATTTCTTGTACTATAGAAGTCTGTAGATTTCCTCATCTCTTTATATTCCCAGTTACTTTAAGCACTTCTGGGGTACATGTTTCAAGTAAAGAGTAACCTAAACAATGTCACATTCAGTATGAAAAAGTAAGGCAAATCATTTTACAGTGAAAAGGCTGATTCTTTTCAGCCTGCCACCCTTGTCTATCATCCCAATTGCTTACTGAAGGAAACTGAACTACTGCAGAAGTTACTTTCCAGTGACTCCAGCGCCAAAAGTATCACTGCTCAAGTCAAAAGGACCCAAACACATGTTTTAAATGAAGTATGTGTTCAGGTAGGCTTCCCATCCTAAAGCCACTATAATCAAGGCCTAAGTTAGTGTCCTCCTTGGATACCTAACACAAGCTAAAAACCATCAGTTAACTACAAAAGTTAAGCTTCCATTTAACACCAAGTAAATGTTTCCAGCCTCTAAGGCCACGAACAAAACCTTGCATGTCCGAAGAGATGTTGTACATCTTCTCAAGTCTGCAGAGTACAGCACTGATGTCCTCCCAGGTGCCCTTTCCTTCTAGAAAGTACCACTGGTCAGCTTCAACCAATGGCAGACAGGTCATTTGCATCAGTTCTGTTCAGGGTTCTGGAATGCTCAATTTAAAGGGGCCTAGTCCCTTTCACTCTCAGGAAACAGCCCATCCTGTAGTCACCACAGAAACAGCACAAGACACCCTCCAGAAAGAAAATAACCATAGAACGGAATCACAGACTCGTATAGGTAGGAAAATATATTTAAGATCATCAAGTCCAACCGTTAACTGCCAAGTCCACCACTAAACCATGACCCTCAGCACCATATCCAGCTACTCTCAGATTCAACTGAGTTTGGTGAAAGTAATAAAAGTTTTATTATTAGGTAAAAAGCAAAACAAGCCTTCGATAGCAGTTCTATTACAGCTGCATTACTGCTAATGGGAATACTGGTCATGATTGCAGACATAAAAAAAATTACATAAAGACAACCTATTCTATCTGCTATCTTCAAACAGGACCGAGTGTCACAATCTTGTTTCTTCAGAGAAAAAAATTAAAAGCAGTCTTTAGGAGAATTTGCTAGCTTGATCTTAAGTACCAACATTCACTCTGAGAGAAAAAGAAAAGAGGAGGACAGGGGAAGTGAAGGTTTCTAGATTTCAGTTTCACCTAAGCTAGCAGAGAAAGCTAGCCAGGCCTACCAGCTCTATATTGTTCTTGGTATGCACCTGCAGCCTGCTCTTCAATCTGCTCCTTTCTTTAAGCAGGCACCTTAAAAGCTTATTATGACATGCTTGTGCATAGAAATAAAGCAGAAGAGCGTAGCAACATAAAGCATTTGCAAGAACAGAAACCAAATCCTTGATCCCTCAAGTTACTCCTGAAGTAATCCTAAACTCATAGCTACTGTATTATAGTGCTGCTGGAGAAGAGAATGTTTTGAAAAGTGAATTTAAAGTACACAAGTTTTGTCATTTTACAAGATGATTCTACCACATGTCAGCAATGACCTCTGAACACTTTACATATTCTTACATTGCAGAAGATTAGTCTTAGGGCATAATCTCAGCTACACTTTCCTGCAGACTTTTTTGAGCATCTGTCACAGCAGAACACTGATGGAATGCTTTAACAAATTCACCAGCTTTCCCACCTCTTGCCATATTAGTGAGAAGTGTGTTGCGTACAATATTTCTTGAAGTACTCAGAAACAAAAGAACTTCATACAATTTATTTTCAGTCAGTTTCAAAAGATGTTGCATCTTTAAAGCAGCTCTGTACCAGAGAATCTTGTGTTCCTGCCCCCTCGAAAAATTATCTTGACAATATTCTCATGTCTTTGCTAAGAAGCTATAAATAACCTTATTTTTGGACCTTCATTCCCTAGGTCTGTCCAATTGGACCACAAAGTTCCAAACATGAGCTCCCAAAGAAAAGAGTTAAGTGCAATAGTCCTCTTCTCAAGGATGTCAGTAGTGGAAAACCATTACTAATGCACAGACACTCTGAATAGTTGAGTTTACATACCAGAATCTAGTAAGGACCCACTAGTTCTTCAAACATCTCTAATTTGGCCAGTCAATGTTTGTTGCACAATTGCCTTGGTGCAACACAAAGCATTATTCTAAAAGTAATATATTTTAAGGAGTATTGATCAAGCTTATTCTCCACATGCTCTTTTTAAGGGAAGATTTACAACCTTTCAAGGTTTCTAATTCTCAAGTTCCAGGTTAATAACACTTACTGTCATTTTATATTCTGTTTTCCACACATGTGAAACTGTAACTGTATTTTGGAGAGCTAGACACAGTAATTCAAGGTAAAAAAAATAACTGTAAAAAAATGTATTGCTTATTGGTCAAACCTTCCATGAGAATTTTCTTTCCAAGTGCTTGTAATTCTTGGTGTAAAAAGCAACACGAGCAGTGCATGATCTCAAGCTATTTTGAGCACAAAGCCTTACAAACTCTTCTTAGCACACACTTCCAACTTTTCAAACCTTAAACTTGTGAATGCAAATTGGACGCCCAGCACACAGGCACTGCACTTGCAGCTTCATACTACCAAAGTGCCTTTAAAAATCCAACCTGTAACGCTGTAATTTGAAATACAACTTCTAAGGCACAGCCACCTCTTCACCTTCCACTACGAATGCAGATGCCCTCTACTAAGGATTCAAGCAGTTGCAGTGGCTACGCTTGCAGAAGTGCTCAGCCCTTGCACCTGGGAGGTGTTTGTAAGAGCTCAATTTCCACCAGTTCTTAAGTGTTCCATAAGAAATGCTTTATACAAGAACATTTTCAAAGTTGGGATGCTTTTGGACAGCATAAAAATGTAAATCAAAGCAATTTAAAAAATAATAACCTGTTCCACTAAAAAAAAAATCCTTTCCAATATTAAGCCTGTCGTACCATGCAAGAACCCAAATTCTATGTTTTTAGTCATGTATACTTGCTTATTTTGAGTCATGCTATTCTTTTGAAGCTATAAATATTTCTTGAAGTATAGGACAGACAGAAAAAGTGCTTAATAAAAACCCTCAAGTGTTTAGAACCTATATTGTTTCACTTTGATCTGACGAGACCTCCAAAGGAGCAATTTACGGTCCAATTATGCTTAAGGACTGGCAACACTGCTTCTAAGAGTAATGCACTGCAGTATTCTGTGGTGGTTTGAAAACACCAGCTACCTGGGAAAAAAAGGTCTCCCTGGACTCAACAGTAGCATTTTTTTCTCATAATCGGGTTTATAATGCAGTATTAGTGAAAATGTAGGTGCACATGGCAACAGACCTGAAAAATCCTTTGATACACTGTGGCAATAAATAAATAAATAAATGATTCCCAGCCTATCAATTTACAAGCTTCAAATTAAGCACTGGGCTTTGAAGGTCTTAAGTTTTACTGGTATTTTTTTAAAATCAGCAACATGTGTCATTCTAATTACTCATAGAGGGAATAATCTTCTATACAAAACAACCAAAACAAACCACCAAAGAATATTTACACCAGCTAAAACTTAGATACAGAGTACGTTCGACAGACTTCATCAGCCTACATGGCATCATATACCATAGATAGAATATGACCAAAAGGTGGTGTGTAGGAACCCAGCACAGCTCCTGCTCTCCCTCAGATGGCAGGTGCATTGCTTTAAGGCTGGTTTGGAGTTTCAGTAGGTGTGTTTTCACTGAGACCGACTGAAATCCATGATACACAACCACCAGTGATTTCCTTCAGTACCAGCAGCAAAAATTAAGTAGTTGTTCCTTGTATATCGCCCTGAAAACAGTGAATAGTAAGAATATAGCTATTGCTATATTATAAAGTTATTTAAAAGGCAGGAAAGTATGTGTAGGTTCACCCAAATATTTTGTTATAAATGAAACTAGATACAAGCCCGGTTCAAAACAATAGCAAATATATAACCTTAAATGTCTACATTTAGGGTATTTAAGGAGGGAGAGAATAGTTCTCAGAACAAGAAATGCTCCTCATCCTGCTTTTTACTCACCCACTGAGTTCAGGACTAGATTCCTTGTCCAGAGATGCTCAGCACCAAGCATGAGACTAGCTACTACAAAAGCTGCAACCCTAGACACAACAGGGTGAGGTAAGGACATCGGAAGACTGCCTTTTGTATCAGAACTCCAGTGACTAAACAGATGATCATAAGCTTCAAATCTGTGAGTTTTTAAGTCAGACTTTGAAGGTACTTAAAGCAAAAGAAGGTAGTTTTCCTGTGTTGTCTCTGCTGCTTCTCTGTTCACGAGTGCTCTGTGGTACCGGGGGCACGCAGGGACAGAGAGGGAACCGAACAGCACGCGAAGGTTCCACAAACTACTCACAAAGCCACCTTAAAAGTCAGAACACCTTATGTGAAATTGAGATAGCAACATATAGTTTGATAATATTCCATTGTCACACTTTGGCAGTTTGCAGCTGCATCTATGCTGACATTGTAACAAAGATACCAGGCGGAATTGTTTTCAAATTATTACTGTTGAAAGACTTTTTGGTCACCCAAAGTCATAGGCTAAGTAGTAGAATGCTACTATGCTACTACTCCAAACCTGCCTTTCCCACAATTCAGAATTAAACTGCAAGAAATCTTCTTTTGGATCCCTTCCTCCCTGCAAGAAACACACTTCCAAAAAGAAAACCCTTGAATCCTCTGACTTACCTGGTGGTAACTGAAAATTCTGAATGTTAGTTGGATTCTGAGGTGGCTGAGGCAAGCGAGGTGCTAAAACTGTAGGAGTCAAAGTTGCTCTGATTCCGCTCGTAGTTGCCGTTGGAGTCCTCGGCAGACTTTGCGCCACCGTATTGGCAGCGCCTTTAGCCATTCCTGTGGGGGTCCCCGGAGCTGCAGGAGGTATCCCACCAGGATTGGGAGCAACATTGGAGAGCCCAGCTTGCATAGTTTGCCCAATAATCATGTTACCCCCTGTAGTACTGGGCTGGCCACTAGTAGCCAGCGTCTGCTGTTGGGATACTGCCTGGACTATAGTTTTAGGAGACTCAGATTTGATGACCTGTGTGACGGGAGCTGCTGGCACAGCAGAACCAGACTGGCTGTTCACAAGTGATGTCTGGAGGGAAACTCCAGATCCCACAGTGGCTGTCGCAACAGCGGGAAAACTCCCCACACTGATGGTTGAATTGATCACAGTATTGCTCCCATTTTGAGTGGCCGCACCAGCTGCAGCTACTGTGGGTCCCGCCGTGTGAATCGGTGGCCTGACGAGCGTCACCGTAGGCGCCCCAGTTCCAACGCTCGGCGGTGGCTGCGAGGAGATAACTGTGGGCGAGGAGGAAGATGCAGAGGACACAGCAGTATTAAGGAAAGAAGTCTGGATGACAGTGTTGGAAGCTGACGGCAAAACAGCATTAACAGTATTTCCTTTCCCCACAGATCCAGGTCCATTGTTAACGAGAGGGGCCACAGCAGGTACAGAAGCGGGGTTGGCAGTCACAGGAGTCCCAGAGAAAGCAGCACTTCCTGTATGGTGAGAGTTCATCACCACGTTACTCCCATTCAAAGTTTGCACCGTCGTGGTCCCAATCTTGCCATTCCTGGTGGACAAGGCTGTCGCCATGGTGCTGATGACCACCGATTTGCCCTGACTGAGGGTCCCTGGAGCAGCAGTGACTTCAGATCCTCCTGCTGCTGCAGTGGTGGTGCTGGTGCTCGTTGTGGTGGCTCCATCCAGAGCTGAAGTCTGGGACCTGGTGTTATGGTTAATCACACCCCCTTGCACTCCTCCTGCTCCTGCAAAACAACGACAAGGTTAAACTGAAAGAACGGGCAAGAAGAGAAGTCCACTGAAGACAGAATGTTCTCCCTCATCACCAAGTCTTCTCCATCTCCCAAGCTGCCTGCCTAGAGCCAAGAATACACAATGGAGTACAAAATGAAGATGGCTTTGAAGACGTTATCTTGAAGCCTCTGATTTCCCACCAAAGACTGGCAGACTCATTAATTGTAACACCCCTGCTTTCAACACTACAGTAAGACAAAACAGGGAAAACAGATTTGATATGAACCAAAGAAAGGGAGGAGGAAGATCATCTTAGATCTCTTCCCCATCCTAGAGCCAGACATCACATTTTAGCAACAGGACCGCAACTGCAAGAAGGGAAAAACAGCAATGGAAGACATGTTAATAAGACATATTCCCCATGCCCAGCACATGTTACTGCCTAATCCTTTCATCTTCTACAGAGTCAGTTAGATCAGAAGGCTCAACAGCAGCAAAATATGAAAAAGTGAAAGAAAAACATCAGCCTGGCAAGATAAGGAGGACTGCAAGGCCTGGAGTAGGTTACCAGAAGACCCCTCCATTTTATTACAGAATTTGTTCTTCTGGATCTTATGTTCCCCCAGCCAGAGACAGTTAAAAATAAATAAATAAAGAGCAAAGCTGGTTTTGAGGAGGGACAAGATGATGTAGCTTCTTGTCCCGAATAATCCTCATGCCCCTTGGTGAGGCCTGCTGTTACCACAAACACAGTCATACACAGTCCAGGTCCTGGCCCTAAGGAGACAGAAATGAGGGGAAAAAAAAGGTGACAGACAAATACTAAGATGCATGTTATAAGGGTTAAGGAGATCTTCCTAGAAGAGCTTCATTAATCATAGCAGAAGGTCTGTAATATCTTCTTACACTTCAGCAACAAGAAAGAAAGAAAGAAAATAAATAAAAATCAAAAAACC